>JXCR01144653.1:336947-349821 GCA_002079205.1 Phalaenopsis hybrid cultivar | reverse complement strand
TATATATATATATATATATTAACATATCAAAATAGAGTAAACAAATAAAATAGAGGTTACAAAATTTTTTGAACAGTTCTATCATTCCCAAAATGTCCTCCAAATTTAGAATCATGACGTTTTTTGATAATTTCTTGAATTTCTTCATAAGGCACACATCGTCTCATTACTAAATCTTTACAATGTTTACAAAAATAAGATCTTACATCATGAATGAATTTCTTTTCCTGTTGTTTTGTTAGTCCATATGGTAAAAATACCACTAACAATATAATTTACAAAATTAGCATAACAAGGTATTTCCCATCCTTTTACAACATAAAGTCGTTCATCAGGAAAAGTTTCATTAATTTCTTTTTCCTGATCAAGTATTTATTCCTGTTCTAACCTAGATAGATAATCAACAATTTGGTTATCAGTCCCTTTCCTATTTACTACTACAAAATCAAACACTTGCATCATAATTACCCATCTAATTAATCTTGGTTTCACTTCCTTATTTTGCATTAAATATTTAATAACCGAGTGATCAGTATGCACAACACATTTATCTCCAATCAGATATGACCTAAACTTATCAAAAGCATAAAAAATGCCTAAAAACTCTCTTTTGCTAGTGATATGGTTAATTTGAACATCATTAAGAGTCTTACTAGCATAATATATGACTTTAAAAATCTTATCATGTCTCTGCCCTAAAATAGCTCCCATTGCATAATCATTCGCATCACACTTTAATTCAAAAGGTTTCTCCAAATTAGGTGATACAATTATAGGAGCAGTGACTAATTTTTTCTTTAAAGTTTCAAAGGCTCTAAGGCAATCGTGGTTAAAGTAAAATGTTGTATGTTCTTCCAAAAGTTGGTATAAAGCCTTAGTAATTTTTGAAAAAAGAATAATATATCACCTGTAAAATCCAGCATGTCCTAAAATTCTCCTAACTCCTCTTACAGTTGTAGGTGGAGGTAGGTTTAATATAACCTGAATTTTTGCACGATCTATTTTCATGTCATTTTCTGAAATTTTATGCCCAAGCACAATTCCTCCTGCAACAATAAATTGACATTTTTCCCGGTTTAATACGAGATTAGTCTTTTAACATCATTCTAAAATTTTCTCTAAATGATTTAAACATATTTCAAATAAAGTTCCAAATATAGAAAAACAGTCCATAAAGACTTCAATCACTTTTTCAATTAAGTAACTGAAAATTGACATTACATATCTTTGAAAAGTTGCAGGTGCATTATATAATCTAAAGGTCATTCACCGAAAATCAAAAGTTTTATATGGACTATTAAATATTGTTTTATCTTGATCCTCTAGAACAACATGTATTTAATGAAAATATGATGCGGGCTGATTTAGTGTGTTGATTTTGCAAATATTTTTCAATCATACAAAATACACACGGCAGATACAATAGTAAATACGAAATTTAACACTTTTTCAATTAAGTAAATGAAAATTGACATTACACATCTTTGAAAAGCTGCAGGTGCATTATATAATCTAAAGGTCATTCGTCGAAAATCAAAAGTTTTATAACGACTATTAAATATTGTTTTCTCTTGATCCTCTAGAACAACAGGTATTTAATTAAAATATGATGCGGGCTGATTTAGTGTGTTGATTTTGCAAATATTTTTCAATCTTACAAAATACACACGGCAGATACAATAGTAAATATGTAATTTAATCAAAACAAAAATAACTTTAATGAAAATAGTTTTATCTTTTAAAAATTTTTAATCTATGAAATATCTTAAAAAAACACAGGTATACGTATCGCTCAAGTAATAAGGACTCTAATGGAGTCTTAGATGTCGATCTCACAGGGAAGTTGGAAATTCTTATAAGAAAAATCTTAAGATTATAATATAAATTACAATTTTAAACTACAAAAGTGAAGTGCTAAATTCGAATATAAAGTAATAGAGTGAATGCTAAATAAAATTCAGTAAAAAAAACAAAGTTAATTAAACCAATTGTTAAACTTTCAAAAGTAAAATTTACGAAAACTAAACAATGTTTATTTGATGAAGAGTTCAAATTTAAGAAAGCATCATTCCCCTTTATAATGAGTATATAGATTGTGAAGAAATTAAAATCATTTCAAAATATATATAAATTGTTTTGTCCCAAATAAGAGCAATATTATTCCTTACCCTCTTTTGAGTGCATTAAGAAGATTGACTAATCTAGAGTTCGGTCCCTAATTCTATGGCTAAGCTGGGAGGATACCGACTTCCACTCCACATTTCACACTACCTCCTCATTTGAGGGCTAACAGTCTCACATCAATTTCTAATCAACTGCACCAAATTGGAGATTTTATTAAGTCACCATAAAATTTTGAATTCTGCATCCAACAAAATATATTTCCATATTTATTTACACTTAACTCCATGGATGACATCCTCTCCCATGAAATCAAATATGACTCTTCTTATGTTGTAGAAATCATAGCCCTTTTGGAACATTTATTCTCAACACATTTTAACTATTCAATTGCCCAAATCAAAAAGTAAATTAAGATTGGAGTGCAAATTATCACAAATTATTGACATTTGAAACCATATAAAACAAAATCAATTCTTCATAAAACCATATCTCATAGTAGGGAGAAGGATAAAGAAGATTACTCAGAATTCATGAGAAGGATATGAAAAAATAAGGATTTCATATATAAAAACAAGTTTACAAAACTAAAGAAATAAAAAACACGACTTATCTCACCATCCTTCCTAAGCAAATCTCTAAAATTCCTCTTTAAATCTTTCTCTCTTTACAAGCACTCTTAATTCTCTTTTAGAAGTGTAATGAAGAAGAAATCTCCCACCTTCCCTCTCCTTTTACAATCCTTGAAGAAAATCTCTAAGCCCCTTACTTCCTCTCACCCTCAAACTCTCTTGTTCGCTCCTTACAAGCCACACTTACACACTCTCCAAAACCTCTCTTTTATTAATGGCTGCCTCCCTCTAAAAAGAATTCAAAATTCCCTCCAAAATTCTATTGAAAATTCAACCCTTTTGATATCAAAAGACATGTCCATTGATACAAAAAGCATATCCCTTCATAAAAGAACATTCCAAAGTGTCTAGATGCATTGAATCACTCCAAGGGTTGTTAAGAACAAGTGTCACTTTCTATAGTCGCGTAAAATTCATCATGGACTGCCTTAATTTGTAAAACGTCATCTCCGACGCATTTGACGCTTGTTTTGGCGCATGAGACGTTAACATAGTTAAGTCTGCACTGTTCTGGGTTTTGGCATTTTAAGCGCCAAGTCTGGCAAATCTGGCACCAACTCTTAGTAAAATGGCACTTTTGGCGTGAATCCGGTTCATCAAGTGTCAGCTGTATATAAAATGGGGTGCCAGTTCTTTATAAAATGGCATTTCTGGTGCCAATCTGGCGCATCAGGAGCCGGAATTCCCAAAATTCACTATTTTGGCTCTAGATTTCATCCATTTTGCTACTTTTATTCCAAATGCATAAAATTCATATACCTACAAAAAAATATGAAAATACCCTTCTTTAAACTGGAATTTCACCAAAAATTACCATAAAATGTATATTTAAAATAACATATTATTTTGGTGTATTAGGGATTCAAACAAAGCATGTCCAAAGGACGAGTTTTCATTACTGATAATAGAGTTAATGGTATACATCGTTTCGGCAAGTGAAATTTTCTCCTTTATGGATGGATATTCCCGGTACAATTAGATAAAAATGGCTTCAGAAGATGCAACACTAACAACCTTCAGAATGTCAATTATAATTATTTATTACACCGAGATGTTGTTTGGTTTAAAGAATACTAGAGCAACTTACCAGCGAGCCAGGATGAAGATTTTTAATGGCCTCATCCATAACCAGCTAGAGTGCTACGTGGATGACTTGGTCATCAAAAGCAAGCAATGAATAGAACATTTGCTTGATATGATGATGCTATTTGAATGATTACTACAATATAATCTTAAGATAAATCCCTTAATATGCGTCTTTAATGTCACCTCCAGGAAATTTCTATGATACGTTGTCCATTATTGGGAATCAAGATCGACCTAGTGAAGATTAAAGCCATCTTAGAAATGCCACCTCTTAGGGCTTTGAAACAACTAAGTTCCTTTCAAGGTAAGCTGACATACTTAAGACACTTTAGATATATTATGTCAGAAAGGTGTCAGCCTTTTCCAACTTTACTCTGAAAGAATGCCTCACTCTTTTTGGGAGAGCCATGTGAATGGACTTTTAATGAGATTAAGAAATATTTAACGACGTCTCTTTTTTTACCAGAACCTATCTTGGTATAACCTTTGATACTATAGACCACGACCTTAGACAACTCTCTCGTAGCCCTATTAGCTAAGGTCAATGATGATGGTAAGAAAAACACACTCTACTACTTGACTCAATGTCTAATACTAGTGAAGGTAAAGTATACTCTTGTTGACAAGCATTGTCTGATTTTGATTTTTGCATCTTAAAAGCTTAGACATTACATGTACTCCTGTTGTGAAGCATCATCTAGTTTTGATTTTTGTTGCCCAGAAGCCTAGACATTACATGCTTTCTCATAAGGCTACCTTTATTTTGAAAGATAATCCCTTGCAATATTTGATGACCGGACCAACACTTTCTTGATGCTTAGGAAGGTGGTCAATGATTTTATTGCAATTCGATATATGCGATATTTGTTTCCCTTCACGTTGTTGATCCCGACTTTCTATATAGAAGTAAAATGTGATGTATGCGATAATAACTTAATTTCCTTAATAGTTATTCTTATTTTTCAACAAAACTAAAAACATGATCTAAAGAAAAATCTAGGTAAGTTTTCCACTATAAAATAAATAAGAATATAATTATAATATTTAAATATGGCATCTTATGTAGGTATACATTTTGTTATTAAGTAATATAGGACTTTTTTATTAAGCCTCGAATATCAATCCCACAAGGAAAATTGCTATATGCATTTTAGGAATTTAGTAATTTTAGATGACAAAAATCTACTTAGCAATATATTCTCAGTTAAACATAAAATGCTAAAATACGAATGTAAATTAAATTCCTTTTGTAATTTTTTAGTTTATGAAAATAAAGTAAGCAACTAATTAACTTAGTTAAGTACTTGCAAGATGAATGTGATATAAATAAAATATCTTTTTCATTTTTATGAATCAGTAATAAGTAGAGAAATTCTGTTGTTGAAGTATTCTAAATGTGGTGTGCCGAAAAGGAGGAATAATATTCTTTGCCCTTACTAGAGATGCTATAAAGAATATTTGTTAATCTATAGTTTAAATAGTCTTGAGGACCGGCTAGGTAGTGAAGATACTATCTCTCATTCTAGAATTCTCACTTCTCCCTCCACCTTAGGGCTAACATCTTGTATCAATACCTAAACTATAAATCAAATTGGAGGCTTTAACCTGCCACTCAAAAGTCCTCTAATTCTACACCCTTGAAAATTTTAATTCCCTATTTGTTAGCACTCATCCTCATGAACTACACTCTCATCCATAAAATGAATACAATCTAACCATTTTTTGACTGAGACAATACCATCTTAGATCTTACATGTTCTCATAATAGGTATTAACATCTTAATTGGCCAAATCAAGAACTAAATCAAGTGAAATGTTTCAAATCATCACAACTTCTTTCAACATTCAAGCCAAATACTTCACACAACTTCATTTCAACACTTAATCACTTATCATTTTATGGAAAAAGATCAACAAAACTACTCAAAATCCATGGAGAAAACACAATCACTCATGAGTTTAAAAGTAGAAATCATACACACAAGCAAGAAATCTAAATTAAAACCAAGTGTAGTCACAATGATAAACACTTATCTAAAATTCTCTCCACCAAATGTCTTGAAGTTTCTTTGAGTTCTCTTCCTTCACTCATAATAAAAACTAAACACTCAAACTAAAAATAAAAGTGGTCAATGGTGGCGGCAGCGATGTGCAGCGACGACGATGATGGGCGGCTTCGGATGCGACTTAGATGGTGATGGTTGTAAATTTGATGGGTAGCTAGCCTCTTCTCATGGAAAATCTAAGTCTTTTCTTATAAAAATCCAAGGGATGCCTTGGTATTTCTTCAAAAAGGTGTCTTCATTCAATGAACCTTCTAGAATTAACCTCTACAAAAGCCAATTGATTAAATTTTTGTGTCCATGGGCTATTTCCCACATTTTTATCAAGAGTTTCCACAAACACCTACTAAAAAATCCATTCAAATTAAAGAATTCAACTCATTACTACTTACGGCGCTTAGGCGCGAAACCTCTGGCGTGTATGCGTCAATTTTGAGCACTTAGGTGCCCATGTCATTTTTGCTCAAAATTTGACCCTTTTTCACTTATTTTAGCATTTTTAATCCATTTGATTGTACCTTAAAGAAAAACACACAAATACCATTCATTAAAGCACAATATCTCAAAAATATGTATAAAAATGTGTATAGAAACACTATATTTTACGTGTATCAAAATCTCCCAAACGTAAGATGTTACTTATCCTCAAGTGACCTTTCAATATTGAAAATAAAACATTTTGATGTAGAAATATAGTAGTCCAATTTACAAAAAATATTAGTAAATGAGACCAACTTAAAGTATAGAAATTTTTAATGATAAGAAATATGAAAATATGAGTTCTGATGTAATTCAGAAATATTGTAGATTCTCAAAAAATAGAGTTTAGGTATTTTATTTTCTCTACTTAAAAATTTTTATTGACATGAATTTACATACCATATTATGTCCTTAAGCTTAAGAGTTTCTCAAGTCTTATACTTTACAATGATTATAAGTGGAACCAATTTTTCATTAGACACTAATCCTCAAGCTTCTCCTCTATTTTTCAATTTTTCTTTTTCTTTATATTTTTCTCTTTTTTGTTTCATTTTCTTTTTCTTTCCTATTTCTTTTTTTTTCTTTTTCAGGCAAGGTTTCTATATCTGGATAAGCCTTTAATGGTTTTGAATTTCACTATTTTTTTCCTAAAGCAAAGAGTTGATATTTTTTTTTTTTTTACTTAAAAACATAATAATAGTTTTTAAAATTAATTTCAATAAAAGCAATTCAAGTTTTGAAAATAAAATGTCTAAATTTTTTAAATTTTTCGAAAATACAATTTTTCCTACTAAAGATAGTTACACTATATTTAGCATTTTCCACACTAAAAATTTTTAATTTTAAGTTTTTCTTCATTTCTATAAATTTTAAGTAAACTCTCTTAGTCATTTCTAAAATCAAAATTTTATTTCCCTAATATAACTTCATATACTTAATCATTTTTCAAATCAAAATCAAATTTATTTGAAATACATTTTAGAACAAGATAAACTTTCAAGTTCTTTTTAGATATATTNCCCCCCCCCCCCCCCCAAAACATAAATTTTTATTAGAAATAAAATATTTTAGCATCATTATAATTAAGCAGGAATGAAAACTAACTATAACATGCTTGTAAGAATTTTCATATCCTAAATATCCAAGTACAAAAATTAAAAACAAGAGTAAAAATTTTAAATTGATCAAATTTTAATTTTCTTAAAATTTAGAGAACCATCAGACTTCTATGCAATTGAGTATAACATAAAAGCAAAACAAACACACTAAAAAACATGCATGACTGCAACATAAACAAAAATAGGTGGTAGTAAATTGAAAATTTTAAACATGTTGTTTTTAAAATTAAAAAGATAGCTAGACTCTAAACCTTCCTAATACTCTAGAATTAAGTTCAGCACAAACTAATTGAATACATTAAACAACAAAATTATTAGAATTACTACCACTAAAAATAATAACTACTCACAAAACACATATACATCACAGTAGGTGTACGAAACAAAACATAGCAGTTTAAAACATAAGAACTAAAAAAACAAAACACCAAATTTAGAACAACTGTACTAACAACAGTTCATAACAATACATAAACTAAAAACATCAAACAAAACTAACGATCCAAACTAATCATCACCCTCTACTTCATTACTATCGTCACTACGCCAAACAGTTGCGGGCTCATATGGTTGATATTTCGGGTGCTGAAGAAATACAACATTTTTTGTTATCTCTCATAAGGATTTTCATAGCTAAGTTGAATTCACCATCATAATCATTATGTCTCTCCATATATCCATCCATATGCTCAACAAAATGATCTAAGTTTAATACCTTATCTGCAATACAGTTAACATTTTCCAAAATGCTCTATAATAACAGTGACTAAGAATCAGATCCAGAAGTCTGACCTCGTGATGTAGAAGCATGTGAAGTAGAGGCTCGTGACATCGAAGCAGCAGAACTAATGGAGAATCCACTCCTCCAGCAAAAAATAGAATGATGTGAATAAGACTTCACATTCACACTGACAATAAACTTTAGTGGCTGTAAGATCTTCTCCCACCTGTCAAATATAACTCCATCCTGCTCGCATAAAGAAAAGATCAAGGTTGCAAATCCCAAACCTACAGTAGTAGCAGTGATGGATGAACTGGTAATAACTCCATGAATCAGAACTCCAATATCAATAGGCTTGAACTGTTGAATGTAATAGTTCAAGGTTGCTTGATCTTGAGTCACTTCACTCAAATGATTTGTAGGTGGCAGACAAGCAGAAAAAAAATAATATCATGCAGTTGCAGTGGCATCCAACTTTGAAGCGGAAAATTTTACTCTTCTTTTATTTGTGATCTTCCATAACCCTCTTCCAACAGTAAAAAATGAAATAATCTCATCTAACTTCTCCTTAGTAGGACTATAGTTTGAATAAAAACATAAAGTACTCAAGAAAAATTGATAAAACTTATTAATTACCTCAGGAGAAAATGGTATTGTCTCCCCCCTCACTATTACGCTTTCTTCATCAGCTTCAAAAAGATTTGCATAGAACTCCCATACAACAAAAATCACTACAATAGCAGAAAAACAATAGAGCTGCTCCCACCAGCGAAGAACAATCAAATCTTCCACAGCTCCTCACAAATGTTTAAAACACCTCTCAGGAATTAACTTTCTCGACTGCAGTGCATCACTGTATTGATCTTGAGCACTCAAACTAGCAAACTTGATTGAATCGAATAGAGCCTTCCCCTTGCTTCTCTTCATTCTTGGTGCCATTTCTAGAAATGAATAAAATTTAAACTAAATTCCAAATTCAACTCCAAATTACTAAACCAAACTCCTAAAAGCTTAAACTAACAAATCTATGCATTTTTCATCAAATTTTCTCAAACTTTCATCATGAATAATGATTTTCAGATAGCTCATGAATGTGATCAAAATACATGGTGAAAATAAAAAAATTTTGCATAGAAGTGAAGCTCTTACCTTAAGAAAATTAAACCTAGCAAAATTGGCTTGAAACAACCAAGAAATCTTCACTTTAAATGATGCCCTAACTCTCCAAATCATGAAGGCTGGAGGTAGCAGATAAAGTCAAGGCTCGATTATGGTATTTTTGGTCCAATTCTTCACTTATAACTGTTCGTGAACTGATTTTTGTGATCGGGCGCTTAAAGCGCGAATGGTTTTGCGCTTAGGTGCATGTCTCTCGGTTTAGGTAACGCTTAAGCATGGGTTTTGAAGCTTAGGCGCCAGTGCAAAAATTTTGATTTGTTCGATTTAAGTGAAATGCACTCCTAGCCTAAGTCAACCAACTTTATGTGGTCTCAAAACACAGTAATAAATTTTTTCTCCCCTCTTATCTTATCTCTTCTTCAAGATTCACCAATTTTAACTATTTCAATTCAACACACAATAACACAAAATTTTTCACAAAAAAAACACTTATATTAATTCATAAAAGATTGCAAACACTTTCAAATACATTAATTCTCCATCAAAATAGTCCCGGATGAGAAAAACTTCCTAACATAAACACTAGACTAACATAACATTAAAACACACTAAACACACTTAACATTAAACAAAAACTAAACACACTTAAATTTAAACAAACACTAAAAAATAAACTCTAAATCACAAACTTAATTCCATTCTCGAGTTGATAGAACCAATTCTTGCTTATCATTAGTCTCTCCTTGAGCTTTTGGAATGTATATCTGAAAATTGAACGATGATTAATAACTCTGATTGAATCTTCTTCAATCTATTTATTCTTCAAACACATTGCCTTGTCTGCTTCTTCTATAAAACTGGTATGACTAAACTGCAACTTAAGTTGTCATCCCATGTAATCTAAATTTACATTAACTTCCATCACTTTCTCTTTAATTGAAGTCATGTTAGTCTAAATTTTACTTATTTTCTCCGCTATTCCTTCGATACTAAGGGCTAGGAAACCATTATACATCTCTTAAGCACTCTGACTAAAAAACTTATTTCTTATTACTTGCTCCTTCTTCAAATCACTCTACCAAGTTGACATGTTTAAAAACTCCTCTCTTTTCACTTAAAATTTAGGGTTACTTAGAGGTGTGGTGAAATTTCTACTCATACCCCTCTATTTAGAGGCTCTAAATTCCTCCTAAAATTTCTTGACACGTCCTAAAACCCTCTCTCACATTCAAGTTAACCAATTCATGGTTTAAAATTCTACAAATTGAATTTAGTACATTTTTTTTAATTATCGTGCTTAAGCATCAGATCTTGGCGCTCAAGCACTAGTTCTCAATTTAGCACAGGTCAAATTAATGTCCAAACACTCGTTCCAACATGTCTAAGTCATATTTTAAGGCTTTAGAATAATAACTAACTCATTATAAAGTCAAAATACTACAAGAATTTTCTAAATCACACACAACAACATACAAATAAAAACAAACACACAGATAACAATGGGGTGCCTCCTACAGAGCGTTTGGTTTAACGTCTTCAGCCCTACGTAACAAGTGCTTATTCTGGTAGAACCAACATAAAAAAATTATTTAATTTAAGTTAGTCACCTAAAAAGTAGGATTTTATTCTGTGACCATTCACTTTGAATATTTTGTCACTCATAGGATCTTTGATATCCACAGCTCCACAAGGATAAACTTTCATCACAACAAGTGGGACCATCCACCTAGACTTAAGTTTGTCTGGAAATAATCTTAACCTTACATTATAAAGATAAACTAGTTGCTCTGGCTGAAAATTTTTGGTAAGAATCCTTCTATCATGCCACATCTTCATCTTTTCTTTGTAAATCTTATCACTTTCATAAGATTGATTTCTTATCTCTTCAATCTCATTTAATTGCAATAGCCGCTTCTCACCAGCATCCTTTAAATTGTAATTAATTTTTTTTGATAGCCAAATATGCTTTATGCTCAAGTTTAATTTGTAAGTGACATGATTTCCCAAATATTAGCCGGCATGGGGACATTCCCATAGGAGTTTTGTATGCAGTCCTATAAGGTCACAAAGCATAGTCAAGTTTAGCTGACCAATCCATTTTGGTTGGATTCACAGATTTTTCCAATATTTTTTTAATTTCACAATTGGATAATTCAGCCAAACCACTTGTCTGAGGATGATAAGCATCAGCAATTCTATGATTAATATGATATTTCTTTAATAACTTCTCCATTATTGCATTTCTGAAATGACTTCCCTCGTCAGTTATGATTACTCTCGGCATCTTAAATCTATAAGATATGTTCATTCTTAAAAACTTTGCAACACGTTGAGCATCATATTGAGGTAAAGCAACACCTTATATCCATTTAGATAAATAGTCTACAACTAAAAATATATAAAAGTTTTGTAAAGATGGTACAAATGGTCCTATGAAATATAATCCATAAGCATCAAATATCTCAACTTCTAATAGATAATTGAGGGGCATCTCATTCCTCATAGAAATACTACCTACTCGTTAACATTGATCCAAAGTTTTGATATACGCGTTAATATTTCTAAAGATTATAAGCCAATTAGGTCTATATTGTAAAATTTTGTATGTTGTTTTATCAACATCAAAATGTCCCCTAAAATTCAAATTATGATATTTTTATATAATTTCATAAGTATCTTCTAAAGGCACACATCATTGAATAATAAGGTCCATTTCTTATTTATATAAAAACGGGTCATCCCAGAAAAATGTCTTAGCTTCAGATAAAAATTTCTTCTTCTGTTGGTATGTCATTCCATTGCGTATAATATCACAAACAATGAAGTTCACAAATTCGACATATGACTGACCTTTTTCTTTTTGTAAGTCGACAATTACAAGAATTTGATGACGCTACTAGAAGATTTAAATCATCGGCAATAGTGCCAAAAACTCGACCGACCTTTTTCTTTTTGTAAATCGACAATTACAAGAGTTTGATGATGCTACTAGAAGATTTAAATTCCAGCAACGGTGTCAAAATCTTTACTGTGACTTTATATATATGTGTTTGATTTAATAAAGATGTATAGATGATATTCAATAATGTCAAAGTCAAATTTGTCAACGCAAGTATACGTATCGCTCAAGTAATATAAGGCTCTAATGAAGTCCTAGTTATCGATCCCACAGGGAGAAATAAATTACTACGGACTAAGGCTTAATAAAAAGTAATACTTCAACTACAACGACGACGTTCAATTTTCTTATCTGTCACTAATAAGCAATTGAAATAAGTAGATAATTTGGATAACTAACAAATAACAAATGATAGAAAGTAGGGTTTAATTTATGATATTCAATATATAAGAAAGCATCCATCTCCTTGTCAAGAAATTATAGTGAATGGATAAAATGAATTAGTTCAATTTATATTGTGCCAAATAAGAGCATACCTATTCTTTACCCTTTGATCCAGGCATAAAGAACATTGACTAATCCTATGCTTGGTTACTGATTCTGCGGCTAGGCTGGGAGGATATCGGCTCTCACTT
>JXCR01144653.1:312264-324724 GCA_002079205.1 Phalaenopsis hybrid cultivar | reverse complement strand
TCTAAGTCTAATATCATCGTTTGAGACTCTATCATATTTAAAAGTAGCACATAGTTCTAAAAAATTAGCGAGGTGTTAGTTAGGATCTTCATTTGGTGTACCTCCATTGTTTTGTACCATAATAGCAGGTTTAAGCTCAAATGAATTAGCAGCTACATCAGGATTTTGGATAGATAAGTGACATAAGCGATGTGTAAATTAGGATCTTCATTTGGTGTACCTCCGAATTGATTATTTTGTACCATTTAGATAATAGCAAGTTTAAGCTCAAATGAATTAGCAACTACATCAGGATTTTGGATAGATGAGTGAATTTCATCTATTAAGGATTTGCATAATCTCTTAAGGGTCTAGGTTGGGGTTCATTCTCTATTCCTTGATTGTTCATAATGTTTTCCATTGTATCACAATTTCTAGGTTTTCTTTTTAAATTTCTAATTTTTCTAATAGTTCGTTCTAATTCCGAATCGTATGGTATAAGATTTTCAGGTCCAAATTTGTGCATACAATTTAAAATTAGTACTCAGTAATATAATTAAAAATATAAATATATAGATAAGTTGTAATTTAAGTAAAAACTTTTTAATAATTCTAATATGTCCATCACTCTTAAAATTCTCCCCGGCAACGGCGCCAAAAACTTGACCGATCTTTTTCTTTTTGTAAATCAATAATTACAAGAATTTGATGACGCTACTACAAGATTTAATTCTTCGACAACGATGCCAAAAACNACTCAACCAGATCACACAAGATTTGTTTCTACACCTTCATCTAGTCCAAAAGAACACTTACATATGGTTACAATCATTTAAAAATGAACATCTCTTCACAATTAATGAAACTGGGTTCATTTTGAATTATTTTAATTTATACCTTTGCCCAAGAGGTGAGGCCTTGATTGGGTGCTTGTGAAAGCTTCTATAGAGTCCAACAAACCTCCTCAAGGTGTAACTTTTCTCTGGTATGGAGTTTAAGTAGGAATTCAACAAACACGTGGTGAGACCTTGGTCTAAGAGATGGTTAGAGTGCTTAAAGGATGGAGCTTTCAGTGAGAAATTCCTCTTTTAGTCTAATAAATCTTAAGGATGAGTTAATTTAGGGTTTGGTAAAGATTTATGAATGACTGAAGTGTGTTGAATTTTGAGCTCAAAATCCCAAAAGGATAGTGGCTATGGGCAGCTGGGAACAATGGGATTGGACTCGAGAAGGCTTGAAGAGGCTTTGGAAGGACTTTGGCAGAATCTCCCCAAGGAATTGGATGAGCTCCCCATCTAACCATGAGGGGTAATATTTAAATAGCCATGGCCTTTGTTGCTAGCTAAGCAATACAAGGGGTGGAAAGGCTGCTTATGTGAAGAGATAAACAGTGCAACTCAACAATGGATGCCAGCCACATAGGATGGGTGCAACTTAGGTTTGTTCTAGGGGGGAGACTTCTTCGATTTGGGTTCTCTGGCGACTAGGGGCTAGGGTGGCAGCTGGGTGGTGCAGGGAAGCCAGGAAGGGTTTTAATTGTGATCAAGATGGGGGTTTAATCATATGATGGCTTGGGATTTGAACTTGGAATTACATTCAATTGGGCTAGAGTTTGGATTCAATTGGGTCTGGACATGATAAATTTTAATTTGGTTTTGAAATTTGGAGGGTTTGAATTCAATTTGGTGTAAAATTGTGGGTGAATTTGAGATTTTAGGCAATTGAAGGCAATTTGGGAATTCTGACTAATTTTAATTGATTTGGGTGAAATTGGACATATGGGGTGGTTCAATTCGACTTTTGAGACATTTAGAGTGAATTAGGAGATTTTGGGAATTTTTGGCCATGAGGGGCATTTTGGTAATTTTGGCCAATATGAGGGTATTTTGGGAATTTTGGAAATTTTGAGGTGTTTTGGATAATTTGAGAGGTTTAATATGATTTTTGGGTAAAACTTGAGGATTTAGGCAACTTTGGGAAAATAAGGTTTTGGCGTGTTTTGGTAATTATGGAAAAGTTTGGGGCTAATAGGGCAAAATTGGAAACTTTGGTAAAATTAGGATTCTATGAGGATTTTAATCACAAAGCTATACTTATTCTGCGATGAGATCAAGGGAACCCTCATTTTGGATTCTCCATGTGTTGGTCCTAACAATCCTTGTCGAAGGCTAAGGCTTTGGGGGACCAACCACAAGAGTTTCCAAATGCGTATGGAATCAGGCTAAGCATGCTTAATTTAGGATTTTAAGTTGTGAGTGAAGGGGAGGGGTTCAAGTGCATGTGTACAATTCTAACCAAAACCACACCACCCAAGGCTAACATTAAGAGCTAGATAGTATTATGGGGATTCTTCTTGAGCTCACCATGCGAGTTCCAAATTCGCTCCTTTTTGCGTCTTTTTGCACCATTGACCTTAGTTCATCATTCCTGCAACAAAACATCAAAGATACCTTTCTTTAAAGTGCAATATCATTAAAAGGAGTATAAAAGAGGTACAAAAATCTCAACATATTTTACTTTGGTCAAAATCCCGCAAACATAACTTTTACTTGTCCTCAAGTAATCCCCGGCAACGACGCCAAAAACTTGACCCCGACTTTCTATATAGAAGTAAAATGTGCTGTATGCGATTATAGCTTAATTTCCATAATAATTATTCTTAACTTGCAACAAAACCAAAAAATCAATCCAAAGCAAAAGCTAGGTATGTTTTTAACTATGAAATAAATAAGAATATAATAATAATATTTAAATATGGTATATTACACAAGTAAATGTATCATTATCTTGTAATAAAGGACTTTTTAATTAAGCCCTGAATATCGACCCCACTGGGAAAATTGTTATATGCTTTTTAGAAATTTAGAAATTTTAGATGACAAAAATCTACTTAGCAAACTATTTTTACTTAAACTTAAGATGCTAAAATAAGAATGCAAATTTGATTCTTTTTGTAAATTTTTAATTTATGAAAATAAAGTAAGCAACTAATTAACTTAACTAAGTACTTGCAAGATGAAGGTGGTATAAATAAAATATCTTTTCCTTATTATGAATCAGTAATTAGTTGATAAATTATTTTGTGGATGTATTCTAAATGTGTTGTGTCAAATATGGGCAATAATATTCTTTACCCTTACTAGAGATGCTATAAAGAATATTAGCTAATCTATAGTTTGAATAGTCTTGAAGTCCGGCTAGGCAAGGAAGATACTAGCTCTCACACTAGAGTTCTATCTTCTCCCTTTACCTGGGGGCAAACATCTCATATAAGAACCTAAACTATCAATCTAAATGGGGGCTTTAGCCTATCACTCTAAAGTCCTCTAATTCTACACCCTCAAAAAGTTTATTTTTATATTTATTTACACTCAACCCCATGAACAATATTCTAATCCATGAAATCAATATGTTATTCTAATTATTTTTTGACTAAGACAACACAATCCCGGAACTTATATGTTCTCACAATAAGTATTAGCATCTTAATTGGCGAAATCAAGGAATAAATGAAGTGCAAGGCTTCAAATCATCACAACTTCTTTCAACATTAAAGCCTAAATTTACACAACTTCCTGGCAACACTTAATCACTTATCATTTTAAGGAAAAAATATAAGGAAAAATACTCAAAATCAATTTAGAAAACATAGCCACACATTAGTTATAAAGTATAGATCTTGCTCACAAATAAGAAAACTTAATTGTAACCATGTGTTGTCACAAAGATAAACACTTATCTCAGATCCTCTCCACCAAATGTCTTGAAGTTGCTCTAAATTCTCTTCCTTCACTCACAATACAAACTAAGCCCTCTAAATAAAAAGAAAAGTGGCTACTGGCGGTGGCGGCAACTTAGTTGATGATGGTTGTAAATTTGATAGATGGCTGGCCTCTTCTCTTGGAAAATTTATGCATTTTCTTATAAAAATCCAAGAGATTCCTTGGTGTGTCTTGAAAAAGGTCTCGCCATTCATTGAATTATCTAGAAGTTGCCTCCTCAAAATCCAGATGAATGAATTTTTGTGTCCATGGGCTATTTCCAATGTTTTTATCAAGGGTTGCTTGAAATGCCTCTTCAAAAATCTGTTCAAATTAAATAATTCATCTCATTACTACTTTGGCACTTAAGCACAGGTATTTGGCGCTTAAGCTTGAAACCTCTGGTGTTTATGCACCAATTCTAGGCGCTCAGGTGCCTCAATTCATTTTTTGCACATTTCTTCATTTTTGCTCAAAATTTTACTCTTTTTTACTCCTTTTAGCATTTTTCATCCATTTAATTGTACTTAAAAGAAATATACACAAATACATTTCATTAAAGTGTAATATCTCAAAAATAGGTATACAAATGTGTATAAGAACACTATATATTTAAGATGCATCAGCTGTCAAAGGGCAAATTTTAGCTCACTTTCTTGTAGCGCACCCACTACCGGCTAGGTTCCCTCTCGATGACAGCCTACCTGATGAGCAGATATTACAAGTGGAACTGAACAGCGCTAGACATTAGGAATGTAATTTGATGGATCTTCGTCAGGGAAAAAAGATAAAGGATCAAAAACAGTTATACCAGGCAATGCGGAGATAGGTTTGATTTTTGTTACACCGAATCAAGCATTATTGAGATTATCTTACCAAATAATAGAGCCATGCACCAAAAATGAAGCAAAATCTGAAGCTTTGATCACCAGATTGGAGTTGGCAATGTTAAAGGACATAACAGACACTGTCATCCTTGGAGACTCACAAGTCGTAATCCAGCAAGTTGCCAGCCAGTACAAGATTTTGAAGTTGAGACTAGCAGAATATCACTAGTACGCGATGAAACTATTAGACCAGATTCCCACTGTAACATTGTAGAAGATTCCTCGGGGAGAAAATGCTCATGTCGGTGCTTTGGCCAAGCTTTATAAGGAGTTGGCGTGTCCAACGGAGGATTCCATTGATATTACGGTTTAAGGATGTCAAGTTCTATCATAAATCGACCTCAACTGTCTGTAAAAACTTGGAAATGAAGAGATGATAGTAGCTACAATCACTGATAATACCAAATATTATTGCAAGACATTGATAGAATATTTGCAAATGGGAAGGCTACTAGTTGACAAGTCAGCAACATATTACATATTGAAAAGAGCTTTGTCATAAGCTCTAGTAGGCAATGTTCTTTATAGAAGGTCTGAGTAGAGCAGAAGCGTACAATATTGTCAAAGAGGTGCACGCCGAATTCTGCGGTGCTCACTAGTCAGGATAGAAGTTGAAGATGAAGCTTCAGATACTCAGGTATTACTTGCAAGCAATGATGATAGATTTTATGGAAACTACTAAAAAATATCACCACTACTAGGTACATGGAGTGGTCTTGCACTAACCTCTGAATGTTCTACATCCAACTATCATGTCGTGGTCATTCATGTGTTGGGGTATGAACATAGTTGGACCTATAGACTCTCCATCTTTATAAGGACAGAGATTTATCCTCAAAACTTTAGAATACTTCTCGATGTGGGCAGATGTGGACATATAGACTCTCCATCTTTACAGCATAGCGTGTTCTTCAGTTTTACAAAAATCAGATCATCTACCATTTTTGTGTATCGCATCGAGTCATTTCAAATAATTGGTTGGCTTTCAAGGGCACCAAGATCAACAGCTTTGTCACATGACATGAGATAGATTATAGGTATTCTACGTTCTACTAACCCAGGGAAAATGGCTTAGCTGAAGCTTTTAACAAGAGGCTCGTGCAAATTTTAAGGAAATCACTAGGCGTTAATGAAATAGGATGGCACGAGAAGTTGTTAGAAGCTTTATGGGCCTACACTCCTACTTAATGTGCATCATATGCATTCGTGCATGGATCTGAGGTAGTACTTCAGTTGTAAGTTCAGCTACCTTCTCTTGGAGTTTTCCTTGCCAATAAAATTATAGCAGAATACAATGCAACTCAGACTCACAAAATTGGAGAGTCTCAAAGTGAAGCTCATAATGACATAAGAAAATTTGGATCTCCACCAAGTAAAGATGATCCAGTCCCATGACAAGCTGGTCAGCCCAAGGATGTTCAATGCTGGTGACCTCGTACTTGTTCTAAGATGGCATATTCTTGCACACTGTAAGATAGGTGGAAAGTTTTAGNGTCCTCTAATTCTACACCCTCAAAAAGTTTATTTTTATATTTATTTACACTCAACCCCATGAACAATATTCTCATCCATGAAATCAATATGTGATTCTAATTATTTTTTGACTAAGATAATACAATCCCGGAACTTATATGTTCTCACAATAAGCATTAGCATCTTAATTAGCGAAATCAAGAAATAAATGATGTGCAAGGCTTCAAATCATCACAACTTCTTCCAACATTAAAGCCTAAATTTACACAACTTCTTGGCAACACTTAATCACTTATCATTTTAAGGAAAAAATATAAGGAAAACTAATCAAAATCAATTTAGAAAACATAGCCACACATTAGTTATAAAGTATAGATCTTGCTCACAAACAAGAAATCTTAATTGTAACCATGTGTTGTCACAAAGATAAACACTTATCTCAGATCCTCTCCACCAAATGTCTTGAAGTTGCTCTAAATTCTCTTCCTTCACTCACAATACAAACTAAGCCCTCTAAATAAAAAGAAAAGTGGCTGCTGGCGGTGGCGGCAACTTAGTTGATGATGGTTGTAAATTTGATAGATGGCTGGCCTCTTCTCTTCAAAAATTTATGTATTTTCTTATAAAAATCCAAGAGATTCCTTGGTGTCTCTTGAAAAAGGTCTCGCCATTCATTAAATTATCTAGAAGTTGCCTCCTCAAAATCCAGATGAATGAATTTTTGTGTCCATGGGCTTTTTCCAATGTTTTTATCAAGGGTTGCTTGAAATGCCTCTTCAAAAATATGTTCAAATTAAATAATTCATCTCATTACTACTTTGGCACTTAAGCACAGGTATTTGGCGCTTAAGCTTGAAACCTCTGGTGTTTATGCACCAATTCTAGGCGCTTAGGCGCCTCAGTTCATTTTTTGCACCTTTCTTCATTTTTGCTCAAAATTTGACTCTTTTTTACTCCTTTTAGCATTTTTCGTCCATTTAATTGTACTTAAAAGAAATATACACAAATACATTTCATTAAAGTGTAATATCTCAAAAATAGGTATACAAATGTGTATAAGAACACTATATATTTAAGATGCATCAGCTGTCAAAGGGCAAATTTTAGCTCACTTTCTTGTAGCGCACCCACTACCGGCTATGTTCCCTCTCGATGACAGCCTACCCGATGAGCAGATATTACAAGTGGAACTGAACAGCGCTAGACATTAGGAATGTAATTTGATGGATCTTCGTCAGGGAAAAAAGATAAAGGATCAAAAACAGTTATACCAGGCAATGCAGAGATAGGTTTGATTTTTGTTACACCGAATCAAGCATTATTGAGATTATCTTACCAACTAATAGAGCCATGCACCAAAAATGAAGCAGAATATGAAGCTTTGATCACCAGATTGGAGTTGGCAATATTAAAGGACATAACAGACACTGTCATCCTTGGAGACTCACAAGTCGTAATCCAGCAAGTTGCCAGCCAGTACAAGATTTTGAAGTTGAGACTAGCAGAATATCACTAGTACGCGATGAAACTATTAGACCAGATTCCCACTGTAACATTGTAGAAGATTCCTCGGGGAGAAAATGCTCATGTCGGTGCTTTGGCCAAGCTTTCTAAGGAGTTGGCGTGTCCAACGGAGGATTCCATTGATTTTACGGTTTAAGGATGTCAAGTTCTATCATAAATCGACCTCAACTGTCTGTAAAAACTTGGAAATGAAGAGATGATAGTAGCTACAATCACTGATAATACCAAATATTATTGCAAGACATTGATAGAATATTTGCAAATGGGAAGGCTACTAGTTGACAAGTCAGCAACATATTACATATTGAAAAGAGCTCTGTCATAAGCTCTAGTAGGCAATGTTCTTTATAGAAGGTCTCAGTAGAGTTAAAGTGTACAATATTGTCAAAGAGGTGCACNGTCCTCTAATTCTACACCCTCAAAAAGTTTATTTTTATATTTATTTACACTCAACCCCATGAACAATATTCTAATCCATGAAATCAATATGTTATTCTAATTATTTTTTGACTAAGACAACACAATCCCGGAACTTATATGTTCTCACAATAAGTATTAGCATCTTAATTGGCGAAATCAAGGAATAAATGAAGTGCAAGGCTTCAAATCATCACAACTTCTTCCAACATTAAAGCCTAAATATACACAACTTCCTGGCAACACTTAATCACTTATCATTTTAAGGAAAAAATATAAGGAAAAATACTCAAAATCAATTTAGAAAACATAGCCACACATTAGTTATAAAGTATAGATCTTGCTCACAAATAAGAAAACTTAATTGTAACCATGTGTTGTCACAAAGATAAACACTTATCTCAGATCCTCTCCACCAAATGTCTTGAAGTTGCTCTAAATTCTCTTCCTTCACTCACAATACAAACTAAGCCCTCTAAATAAAAAGAAAAGTGGCTGCTGGCGGTGGCGGCAACTTAGTTGATGATGGTTGTAAATTTGATAGATGGCTGGCCTCTTCTCTTGGAAAATTTATGCATTTTCTTATAAAAATCCAAGAGATTCCTTGGTGTGTCTTGAAAAAGGTCTCGCCATTCATTGAATTATCTAGAAGTTGCCTCCTCAAAATCCAGATGAATGAATTTTTGTGTCCATGGGCTATTTCCAATGTTTTTATCAAGGGTTGCTTGAAATGCCTCTTCAAAAATCTGTTCAAATTAAATAATTCATCTCATTACTACTTTGGCACTTAAGCACAGGTATTTGGCGCTTAAGCTTGAAACCTCTGGTGTTTATGCACTAATTCTAGGCGCTTAGGTGCCTCAATTCATTTTTTGCACCTTTCTTCATTTTTGCTCAAAATTTTACTCTTTTTTACTCCTTTTAGCATTTTTCATCCATTTTNTTGGCACTTAAGCACAGGTATTTGGCGCTTAAGCTTGAAACCTCTGGTGTTTATGCACCAATTCTAGGCGCTCAGGTGCCTCAATTCATTTTTTGCACATTTCTTCATTTTTGCTCAAAATTTTACTCTTTTTTACTCCTTTTAGCATTTTTCATCCATTTAATTGTACTTAAAAGAAATATACACAAATACATTTCATTAAAGTGTAATATCTCAAAAATAGGTATACAAATGTGTATAAGAACACTATATATTTAAGATGCATCAGCTGTCAAAGGGCAAATTTTAGCTCACTTTCTTGTAGCGCACCCACTACCGGCTAGGTTCCCTCTCGATGACAGCCTACCTGATGAGCAGATATTACAAGTGGAACTGAACAGCGCTAGACATTAGGAATGTAATTTGATGGATCTTCGTCAGGGAAAAAAGATAAAGGATCAAAAACAGTTATACCAGGCAATGCGGAGATAGGTTTGATTTTTGTTACACCGAATCAAGCATTATTGAGATTATCTTACCAAATAATAGAGCCATGCACCAAAAATGAAGCAAAATCTGAAGCTTTGATCACCAGATTGGAGTTGGCAATGTTAAAGGACATAACAGACACTGTCATCCTTGGAGACTCACAAGTCGTAATCCAGCAAGTTGCCAGCCAGTACAAGATTTTGAAGTTGAGACTAGCAGAATATCACTAGTACGCGATGAAACTATTAGACCAGATTCCCACTGTAACATTGTAGAAGATTCCTCGGGGAGAAAATGCTCATGTCGGTGCTTTGGCCAAGCTTTATAAGGAGTTGGCGTGTCCAACGGAGGATTCCATTGATATTACGGTTTAAGGATGTCAAGTTCTATCATAAATCGACCTCAACTGTCTGTAAAAACTTGGAAATGAAGAGATGATAGTAGCTACAATCACTGATAATACCAAATATTATTGCAAGACATTGATAGAATATTTGCAAATGGGAAGGCTACTAGTTGACAAGTCAGCAACATATTACATATTGAAAAGAGCTCTGTCATAAGCTCTAGTAGGCAATGTTCTTTATAGAAGGTCTGAGTAGAGCAAAAGCGTACAATATTGTCAAAGAGGTGCATGCCGAATTTTGTGGTGCTCACTAGTCAGGATAGAAGACGAAGATGAAGATTAAGATACTCGTGTATTACTTGCAAGCAATGATGATAGATTCTATGGAAACTACTAAAAAATATCACCACTACTAGGTACATGGAGTGGTCTTGCACCAACCTCTGAATGTTCTTCATCCAACTATCATGTCGTGGTCATTCATGTGTTGGGGTATGAACATAGTTGGACATATAGACTCTCCATCTTTGGAAGGACAGAGATTTATCCTCAAAACTTTAGATTACTTCTCGATGTGGGCAGATGTGGACATATAGACTCTCCATCTTTACAGCATAGCGTGTTCTTCAGTTTTACAAAAATCAGATCATCTACCATTTTTGTGTATCGCATCGAGTCATTTCAAATAATAGGTTGGCTTTCAAGGGCACCAAGATCAACAGCTTTGTCACATGACATGAGATAGATTATAGGTATTCTACGTTCTACTAACCCAGGGAAAATGGCTTAGCTGAAGCTTTTAACAAGAGGCTCGTGCAAATTTTAAGGAAATCACTAGGCGATACTGAAATAGGATGGCACGAGAAGTTGTTAGAAGCTTTATGGGCCTACACTCCTACTTAATGTGCATCATATGCATTCGTGCATGGATCTGAGGTAGTACTTTAATTGTAAGTTCAGCTACCTTCTCTTGGAGTTTTCCTTGCCAATAAGATTATAGCAGAATACATTGCAACTCAGACTCACAAAATTGGAGAGTCTCAAAGTGAAGCTGATAATGACATAAGAAAATTTGGAACTCCACCAAGTAAAGATGATCCAGTCCCATGACAAGCTGGTCAGCCCAAGGATGTTCATTGCTAGTGACCTCGTACTTGTTTTAAGATGGCATATTCTTGCACACTGTAAGATAGGTGGAAAGTTTTAGCCGACTTGAGAGGGACCGTTTATGGTAGAGAAGGTCTATTCAAGAGGATCTTACCAGCTAGCGGATGTTAGTCGCCTTTTTGTAAAATATATTTTAAATTTAATATGTTTATATATAATATGCAATTTTGGAAAAACAGTACTTTAATTTTGAAAATGTGTGACCAAATCGATCCCACATATGTCATAGTTTAAATAAATGAACATAACACCATAAGCGATCCATCTATCCCGACGAATAGACACATTAATTGCTAATGAGGATCGATTAAATAAACTAAATAACTTATAACACCCGTTTTGGTTTGTGAAACCATTATGTTGACTGAGAAATTTTCCTTATCTAATATAAAAGATTAGGTAGGGTTTATATTAAGCTTGGTTCTAAAGTTTTCTATAAGGGAAATCGCCTATAATTAATTGCATCTTGAATAACCGAGGTCACTGAAGAAATCTCTTGATTTAGATAAGAAAATAATACCTTCAAGAATCTTAATGTTTATGACTTTCAAGGTCAAGCAAAGAAGTATCAAAAAGGGAGAAGATCAACTTTGGATCATTTTTATACAATCCAAAGGGAGAAAACTAGGGGGTGGTCATAGATCCTGATGAGAACCTCGTTGACTTCCCAAGCTATTCTATGACTTCACTTCAAATTGAGGAAATATAATTAAATGTGTCATCTTGCCTTTTTTTTTATTTAATGCTTACATTAGCATGAAACAATCATACAAAAAGAATGGAAGATAAGAGGATTTACGTCATCATGAATGAAAACTTCACTGTCTAAGGTGATTTAGGGCTTAAATTGCATAACATTGTTGTGTAAAGGCCTAAAGACAAGTTGAGGATTTCGGTTATACTAGTTGAGCTTCCTGGAAATCCTATGACTTGCCTGGAAATCCTATTACTTGTTATTTAGTTCTAAGAGAAGATTACTATTGTAGATCTTTTTTTCTCTCTCAAAGTAGTTTTTCTGTACATTCTTTTCATGGTGCCCACAAAGTTAGCTCCAAGCTCCTCGTTGAAGTGACAACTCCAAGTTCAAGGTTCACAATTTAAGGGATGAGTTTTTTTATTGTTCAAGTATTAAGTGGCGTGGGTTAAAGTTGATTAGAGTGACATCAGTTAGGATCACATGGTTCCCTCATTCCAATACCACTATTTTCTTTTAGATTTAGTTAGTCAAAACAAGTTGTTAAGCTCATTTAAACTAAGTAGATTTTGTTAGCAACCATAGGTTACCTCATCTGAGGGACTCCCGTATATTCAAAAGGACATATTATGTTTTTTTTTGTTTTGAAAATGTAAACTTAATTTTGAAAATATGTTTTATATTTTTTAAGTTTTGGTTTAGTCTTGCAGGTAAAGTAAGTAAATGCAAATAAAGAAAACACTAAAAGGTAAATAAATAAAATTGCAGATGCATAAAATGTAAATTTGTACCAGGGCATCT
>JXCR01144653.1:289656-311972 GCA_002079205.1 Phalaenopsis hybrid cultivar | reverse complement strand
GATAATTCAAGTTCAGCTTGTAGTATTTCAAAGCTATTCATGATTAATTATGTTCCTCTTTTCTAACTCTTATTAGATAAATTTAAATCAACCCTAGCACATTACTAAGCCTTGAAATCCAATCTCGGGGCAAGTTTTCAATAATCAAAACGTTAAGTTAGAGGTACTTAATTCTTATTGAAATATCATGCTTATCATTTAATCACCAATTATGGGGTAGAAAATGAGTAAGTTATTATCTTCCTAGCTTAAGCCCACTACCTTAGGATCATCCCATTAGGTTAACTTTCAAGTCATAATAATTTAGGAAAATAATAATTTTACCCTTGTAATGAAATTGTGACAAGTCAGTTTCTACCTCTTAAACCCTTATATTTCAATCATCCAAGAGGATTCATTATGATCAAAATTACCCATTTTCTCGTAAAGTTAAACTAAAGTTTAATTAGGGCATCAAAATCCAAAAATTACCATTTTGTCCTTAAGGCTTTCCAATTCATAACTCATTAAATTGAACTCAATTGACTTTGAAATTTTCATGGTACCACTNTGTCCTTAAGGCTTTCCAATTCATAACTCATTAAATTGAACTCAATTGACTTTGAAATTTTCATGGTACCCCACTCATAAGTCAATTAAAATAGAAGGGGAGAATTTATAATTCTTTTATTTTTATTTAATTTTTAATAATTATTTTAACCCAAAAATAAGGATTTTAAGTGTTAATTCATTTAATTATTCAAAGTAAAGTTCCAATTCCTAGAAAGATTATTAGAGGTTCACCTAGATCAGAGGATCATTTGGACCAATTTTTCTAATTTTTTAATTATAATTTAAATATTATAATTATTTATTGATTTCAAGGATTAATCAAATAAAATATATATTTTAATTTCAAAAGTTACTTTTTATATTTTTCCTTATCCAAAGAACATAGAATAACAAAATTTTCAATTTTTTTAATTTTTAATTTATTTATTGTTATTATTTTTATGCAAAATTAAGGATAATGCAGTTTTAGCATTCAAATATACATAACCAAATTAGGAAAAATAGGATAAATATTTTAAAAGATCTGAAGTGAACGTGGTACAATTTAGAACATTTTGATGTATTTTTATATTTTTGTGATATTTATTTATTTANAAAGTAAAGTTCCAATTCCTAGAAAGATTATTAGAGGTTCACCTAGATCAGAGGATCATTTGGACCAATTTTCTTGATTTTTTAATTATAATTTGAATATTATAATTATTTATTGATTTCAAGGATTAATCAAATAAAAAATATATTTTAATTTCAAAAGTTACTTTTTATATTTTTCCTTAGCCTCTCCAAGTCCAATGAACATAGAATAACAAAATTTTCAATTTTTTTAATTTTTAATTTATTTATTGTTATTATTTTTATGCAAAATTAAGGAAAATGCATTTTTAGCATTCAAATATACATAACCAAGTTAGGAAAAATAGGATAAATATTTTAAAAGATCTGAAGTGAACATGGTACAATTTAGAACATTTTGAACTATTTTTATATTTTTGTGATATTTATTTATTTTTTATTATTTTTAAAATAAAAATTAGCTAAAAATGAAGTATTTATTTTATAATCAATTTTATTTTATTTAGGTGCCCTTAATCACAAGGAACTCCCAAAACCACTTTCATAATTTTTCTAATTATATTTAATCTATTGTAATTATTTTAGTGCACGAATTCCATTTATCTTGAACAATAGGTTTTGATATGAAATAAATTTCAAATTGGTTTCAAATTTTTATAGAGGCTTAAAATGTTCATTATCTTTAGATTGAATTAATATTTTTCTAGAGTCCTCTCACCACATGGAACCTACAAAAATTAATCTCACATTTTTCTGATTTATATTTTAATTTATATAATTATTTTAAGTAAAATGGGGGACTTAACATTGAAAATTAGGGCTTTTAGAGTTAGACGTAGTCTCTGACTTTGAAAAAATTAGAGAGCACTTCTAACCACCTGCAAACTAAACACTCCAAACTTCAAGTCAAGGGGATTAACATTTAATTAAATATAATTAAAACAAGCTCTAGACTAATTATTTAATTAAAAAAATACATGACAAATAATTTTTTTTTTCAGTCCATAATATTCTCCTCTGCTCACTCAACAACTGGATAATTTTATTTTTTTTTATAAATTTTCTACAACAAGTTAATGTTTTTTTATGTTTATGAATTAATTTAAATAAAAAAAACTCTAACTTCATACTTATCTACGCGNATTTTAATTTATATAATTATTTTAAGTAAAATGGGGGACTTAACATTGAAAATTAGGGCTTTTAGAGTTAGAGGTAGTCTCTGACTTTGAAAAAATTAGAGAGCGCTTCTAACCACATGCAAACTAAACACTCCAAACCTCAAGTCAAGGGGATTAACATTTAATTAAATATAATTAAAACATGCTCTAGATTAATTATTTAATTAAAAAAAATACATGACAAATAATTTTTTTTTTCAGTCCATAATATTCTCCTCTGCTCACTCAACAACTGGATATTTTTATTTTTTTATATAAATTTTCTACAACAAGTTAATGTTTTTTTATGTTTATGAATTAATTTCAATAAAAAAAACTCTAACTTCATACTTATCTACGCANTTTTTTTTTTTATAAATTTTCTACAACAAGTTAATGTTTTTTTATGTTTATGAATTAATTTAAATAAAAAAACTCTAACTTCATACTTATCTACGCGGCACCACAATATCTTACGATACTTCCAAAGCTCCATGAGACGTGCTCCCATTTGGTGCAACCTTTCATGTCAATGCTAAATTAGCCCACACTTTATGAACATATATCTCATCTGACTTCTTCTCTGTCATTAGATAATTATGCACGCAAATGAACGACAT
Organism: Phalaenopsis hybrid cultivar; assembly: GCA_002079205.1. Taxonomy (NCBI): domain Eukaryota; kingdom Viridiplantae; phylum Streptophyta; class Magnoliopsida; order Asparagales; family Orchidaceae; genus Phalaenopsis; species Phalaenopsis hybrid cultivar. The sequence continues at coordinate 309,067 of JXCR01144653.1, read as the reverse complement.
CCATTTAAAGTCCCCATAAAACCAAAATCGAGAGTCATTCACCCTAAAACTCTTTTGATCTCACTCGATACTCAACCAGATCACACAAGATTTGTTTCTACACCATCATCTAGTCCAAAAGAACACTTACATATGGTTACATGCATTTGAAAATGAACATCTCTTCACAATTAATGAAACTGGGTTCATTTTGAAGTATTTTAATTTATACCTTTGCCCAAGAGGTGAGGCCTTGATTGGGTGCTTGTGAAAGCTTCTGTAGATTCCAACAAACCTCCTCAAGGTGTAACTTTTCTCTGGTATGGAGTTTAAGTAGGAATTCGACAAACACGTGGTGCGACCTTGGTCTAAGAGATGGTTAGAGTGCTTAAAGGATGGGGCTTTCAGTGAGAAATTCCTCTTTTAGTCTAATAAATCTTAAGGATGAGTTAATTTAGGGTTTGGTAAAGATTTATGAATGACTGAAGTGTGTTGAATTTTGAGCTCAAAATCCCAACAGGATAGTGGCTATGGACAGCTGGGAACAATGGGATTGGACTCGAGAAGGCTTGAAGAGGCTCTGGAAGGACTTTGGCAGAATCTCCCCAAGGAATTGGATGAGCTCCCCATCTAACCATGAGGGGTAATATTTAAATAGCCATGGCCTTTGTTGCTAGCTAAGCAATACAAGGGGTGGAAAGGCTGCTTATGTGAAGAGATAAACAGTGCAACTCAACAATGGATGCCAGCCACATAGGATGGGTGCAACTTAGGTTTGGTCTAGGGGGAGACTTCTTCGATTTGGGTTCTCTGGCGACTAGGGGCTGGGGTGGCAGCTAGGTGGTGCAGGGAAGCCAGGAAGGGTTTTAATTGTGATCAAGATGGCAGTTTAATCATGTGATGGCTTGGGATTTGAACTTGGAATTACATTCAATTGGGCTAGAGTTTAGATTCAATTGGGTCCGGAGATGATAAATTTTAATTTGGTTTTGAAATTTGGAGGGTTTGAATTCAATTTGGTGAAAATTGTGGGTGAATTTGAGATTTTAGGCAATTGAAGGCAATTTGGGAATTTTGAGTAATTTTAATGGATTTGGGTGAAATTGGACATATGGGGTGGTTCAATTCGACTTTTGAGACATTTAGAGTGAATTAGGAGATTTTGGGAATTTTTGGCCATGAGGGGCATTTTGGTAATTTTGGCCAATATGAGGGTATTTTGGGAATTTTGGAAATTTTGAGGTGTTTTGGATAATTTGAGAGGTTTAATATGATTTTTGGGTAAAACTTGAGGATTTAGGCAACTTTGGGAAAATAAGGATTTGGCGTGTTTTGGTAATTATCGAAAAGTTTGGGGCTAATAGGGCAAAATTGGAAACTTGGGTAAAATTGGGATTCAATGAGGATTTTAATCACAAAGCTATACTTATTCTGCCATGAGATCAAGGGAACCCTCATTTTGGATTCTCCATGTGGTTGTCCTAACAATCCTTGTCGAAGGCTAAGGCTTTGGGGGACCAACCACAAGAGTTTCCAAATGAGTATGGAATCAGGCTAAGCATGCTTAATTTAGGATTTTAAGTTGTGAGTGAAGGGGAGGGGTTCAAGTGCATGTGTACAATTCTAACCAAAACCACACCACCCAAGGCTAACATTAAGAGCTAGATAGTATTATGGGGATTCTTCTTGAGCTCACCATGCGAGTTCCAGCTTACAAAGTGCTAGAGGTTAGAACAAAACATGTGGAACTCAAAAAAGAGAAGAAGTGTTTTGAACTTCTACTCGAATGGGATTTCATTACTAGTCTTCTAAGATAGTCAATAAGAAATTCTTATGGTTAGATCTTAGGCTTCTAAGGAAGAATGGCTTGACCTCAACAAAAATGAGGTAATAAAATGGACCCAAATAGGTGTGGTGTGTCGAGAGAGCACACTGCATGTATTGGCGTTTACCGAAGAGATGAACGAAACCAACACAACTACCTAAGCCAACTTTCTCGGAGCAGAACCAAAGAAGATTGAAGAAACTTTCTGCTTGGGGATATTCGGTGAATCCTTGATCAAAATAAAATATTTCAGAATTCTAGTTGGTGATCAGCGGGAGTACCTTAGAATCACCAATCTTAAAAAGGAATTTTAAAATTTGCAAAGTGATTTTGTGCTTGCTAACCCACATAAAGGGCTGCTTTATGGATTGATGGAGAAGATCATCAGGGAAACAAACTATCGGGGTGAAGATTTGATTTATTTTAATTTTGGTTTAATTTTCTTTAAAATTTACTTTAATTTTAATTTCACGAATAAAGAAGAAGTGAGGTGACCAGATTAAAATGCAAAGCACAGGAACTCAAATCCAACTAAATAAACCAATCAGGGAGTTGGGTGTTACATGAAGATGGAAACCACAATGATTCACATCCAACCCAAAATGTAACAAAAGTAAGGAGCAAAGAGAATAGCAGGCAATGCTTCATTTGAGGGGGTCTCACTCTTATCTCAAAGTGCTAGTGAAGAGAATCAGATGACTCTCTTCATTTAAGGTAGTCTCACTCCTATCTCGAAAGAATGAGAATGAGAATTTAGGTGCTAATCATAGGATGAGAATCAAAATTTAGGCACCGACCCCAGGAATGATAATCAAAATTTTGGTACCGATGACCCTGAGATAGACATTGGAATTTATGCACCAACCCCAAATTATGAGATAGAATTTAGGTACCGACCTCGAGAGGGATGAGAATCAGAATTTAGGTACTGACTCTGAGATGAGAACTAAAATTTAGATGTCAACCTGAAAATGAGAAACAAAATTCAGGTACCGACCTCTGAAAGGATGGGAATCAAAATTTAGGTACTAACCTCAATATAGGAATTGGAATTTTGGTAGAAACCCCATACTGACAGTTGAAATTTAGGTACTGATCTCAAAAAGGATAGGAACTAGAAATTAGTTACTGTCCCCAAGAGCATTATGAGTGTGAAGAGCTTGTGGAAAGAATGCGGAAGTTTGTGGAATTTAATGTAAAGTGTGTGACCTCACTTTTAGTTGAGGTCTAGTCTTCTCTCTTCAGTAGCTTGGGGTCTGGCCATAGAACTTTCCTGTTGACTATTTCTAGAAGACTAGAAACGAACCCTCAGCATTAAAAATTTGAAACTTTTCTATGCTCAACTTGAAGTTCCACATATTGGACATAACCTCTAGCATTTAGTAGGTGGGGTTAATATTGGGGAGCTCAATAAGAGTCCATAAGATTACTTATCCTTAGGGTTAACCCTCTGGTGGTGAGGTCTTGGCTAGTCTCTCTTACACACTTGCACATTACACTTCCACTCATAAACATAAACACAAACCTACTTAACTTTGGTCCCTTGATCATTTGGGAAACTCATGTAGATGGTCCCCTATAGCCACTAGCCCTAGGCTAGAGTTTAGCCAAGACCAGTACATGAAGGACCCAAAGTAGGGAATTCCATTGGCCATGACTCAAGTAGGGTGATTGACATCCTAATTTTACCAAAATACCCAACTTAGCCTTTTTCCCCCAAATCTACCCAATTTACCAAACTACCATTGAAACCCCAAAATTCCCAAAATTACCCAAAATACCCAATTTTGTCTAAAAATCATCTCAAACCATTTGAAACTACCCAAACTGTCCAAAACACCCTCAATACTTTCAAAATTACCAAAATACCCTTGGTGACCCAAATTGTCCAAAAATTTTCAAAATCATTTCAAATGTCTCTAAAATCAATTTGAACCACTCTATTAAGATTAATTTGACAAATTTGACCTATTTTAACTAAAAGCCCCAAATTGCCTGTAAAAGTACAATTGCCCCATTTAACCCCCATTGTCCACTAATTTGATCCCAATATTTTCTAATTCCAATTCTAAACTCAAATTCATGATGTGCAAGCTTGATTGAAACCAAATGTATGCGAACTATTCCACATTTGGATCCAATTTCAACCCAAATAAAAAAGCCCTAGTTTCACCTAAAGCCAAAATCCCACTCAATTAAACCCTTCAAATCTACAAAATTGCCCCAATTTTGCACCATAAACTCTTTACAACATTTACCCACATCAAATTTAACTTTTAACTGGCCTTGTTCAAGCCTCAATTTTACTCAAAATCAACTTGGACCAAAACCCCTAATTTTGCCCCAAGTTAGCCTTGTCCCCAAATTCCAACAAATTAAACTTCTTATGATTAGTAGGACCAATGTGAACCATTAAATCTTTCCATAATTACCAAAATTTCCATTCAATTTATATCTAGAACTTCTCATGAAAATTATTAGGTGCAATGTGAACCATTAATTGGGCCATAGCCAAACTCTAGCCCAATTCAAACCAAAGTCTAACCCACACCCACAAAATTGAGCATGAGCCAAAATCCTTCATTTTAAACTTCCAAATATTTTCAAAATCACTCCAAACATTTTCTAAACTCATTGTGCAATCATCTACATCATCTTAATCAATCAAATAAACTCAACGTCATGACTAGCCAAACCTAGCCCAACTTGAACCCAAAATTGATCCATGACCTGATTGTAACCAAACCTAGCCAAATTGATCAAATTAAGACCACTACAGCCACCAAGTGGACTCTAGTGACCAAGCTAGACCCATATACCACCCTATATGAGCCATGGACCAAGGGTCCCCAAAATTAATGGATTTTTTTCCTAAAAGGACTAAGTCAAAGATATCTTTGCCAAAACCTATCAATAATCAAATTAAATGCCTTGAGAGACTGCTTACTGGCTCTCCTAACAAACAAGCACCTCTTTTGCCCTGGCCAGCCACCCTAGTCACTAGAGGAGCCAAAATCAAGATCCACCTCCATGCAATATAAACCCAAACTCACCCATCCATGCTGGCCAGCTCCAATTGGCTTTGACACTCTTCAACCCTCCACATAAGCATATAATCACTCATGGATTAAAGCCAAGCCAGCCAACCATTCCCCCACTATCTAAATGATCTCCTCCATGGCTAAAAAAGGTCTAGCAACTCGATGCAATTTTTTCAAGAGACTCTCCAAGAACTCCTATGCTCAAGCCTCCCATTTTCTCCCTTTGGAATCCTCTGTGAGAGCTCATTTTGAGTTCAAAATATAAGGCAAACCAGGACATATTTCCACACACCTCCATAGTCCATCAAAGTCCAATTAACTGTTCACACACCATCCTAGAGTGATAGGAGTTAATCCCTCACAAAAGCCCCATCATTGAGAGCCTCTAACCTAGCTCTAGACAAACACCTAAAATTGGCTTTGGTCAAAATCATACTTAAACAATTCACCACAACCTGGGGGCTCATTTGAAGGTTCTTTGGCCTCTTTTGAAGTTTCTCCAACCATCTAATTGAGGCCACCCTTCTAAGACGAAGGTATTAAGCTCTCACCCTAAATTGAGCTTAATTTGATTCTTCATTCATATAGATTGTACTTCATAGCATATTAACCGTATGGATGTGTTCATCTTGAGTAGATGAACGTGTAGGAACAAACCCATGTGATTTGGTTGAGTATCAAGAGAGATCTTATTGTTTGAAGTTTAATGTCTCTCGAGTTAGGAAGATTGGGGACAATGAACTGATGTCGTCTGTTTTCACTTGTATCAAATTGATGCTCTAGATTGCGCTGAACGGATGGATGGAACGAAACTGCAAGATGATGAGGCGTTGAGGAATGGCAGAGTGCCACTGGGATACTTCGGAGCGGACGAGGATGGCGTGGTGCTATGTGGATAAATAGGAAATTAAGGATTTGCTGATCTAATTATATTCCAGAACTTAGAAAATCTATAACTTTGCATATAAAAATAAAAAAATAAAATAAAAAAGCCGTCTTGCTTAGTGAACAAAGGAAAATAATGTAGACTATAAATAAAAATTGTTTGTTGACTCTCTAATTCTTTAATTAATTAAATACTCTCTGTGGGATTTTAACTTATTGTGATTAAATATTGCTTACCATGGCTTAAGATTTTTTTGGTTTTCCCTCATGAAAGAGAAGATGTTCTCAGATTTTTCCAAGGGTCAGAGAGCATCCTATATTTGTAATCCTAATTTTAAAGCTTGGATGGCTAGTTTGGATTAACATAATTATATAAATTGAAATGTCACTTTGAAAATTATGAGGTAAATTTTAGTAGGTTTCCTATGGTTATAGAAACTTAGGTAAAATATCATAACATTTTGAAAATTTTTTTAAATTTTTATAAATAATAAAATGGCAATATCTTGTATTAAATAATTTAAATTAAATATTAATAAAAGAATTAATAAAATCAATTCCACATTGTGTAGAAATCTCATGTTGACTTACAGTAAAAATTTAAAAATTATTTTGATTTTATGAGAAAAATTATATTTTTTTATAAAAATAATTAAATTAAATTAAATACACTTAAGAAAATTATGAAAAGTGGTTTTATGAGTTCTTTGTGCTCAACGGTACTTGGGAAAAGTAAAAACTATTTTTGCGAAAATACTTCTTTTTGGAACAATATTTTAAATTAAAAACAATTAAAAATAATTAAAATTCTAAATATGCAAAAAATGTTTCAAAATGTGCCTAATGATTTCTTGATCACTTGGGATTCATTAAAATATTTTTTTCAAATTTATCTAAGTTAAAGATAAAATTTTAAGGGCCTAAAATATATTCTTCTTATTTTCCTATTAAATAATTATAATAAAAACATAAAAAATCACCAAAAATATAAAATTAATTCTTCTAAGTTCTCTAGACTTAGAGAGGCTGAATAAAAATATCTAAAAAAAAAAACTTTTGTTATTAAAACATATTTTCCATCTATTTAAATTACTAAAATCATTAAATAATAATTTGAAATTTAATTCAAAAATCATGGAATTTTGCCTAAATGTTTCACTGACCTAGGTGAACCTCTAATATTTTTCCCTTAAATAAAAAGTTTTATTTTGATAAATTAACGTTGCTAATCTTTTTTTTAAGTTAAGTTAATTACTTAAATTAAATGAAAAATTTTAAAAAAAACTACACTCTCCTCTGATGTTTGAATTGCCCCATGAACAGGGTACTCTAAACTTTTCAAAGTCATTTAGATTATGATTATTGAGTTATGAAGTTGAGAACCCTAAGGGCAAAATGATCATTTTTTATTCTTGTTCCTTAATCAAAATTTTGAATTAACCAAAGGGAAAAATGGGTAATTTTGATCTGAATGAGCACTTTTGTATGATTGAAACATAATGTATTAAAATGTAGAAACCAACTTGCCACCTTTCCATGATATGAATAAAATTATATTTTCTAAATTATCAGGATTTGGAAGTTAATCAAAATCAAATGATTCTTGAGTGATGGGCTTAGGCTAGGAGGATGATAACTCACTTTTGTTAAGCCCACAATTGATGATAATATGATATTTTAATAAGGATATGTAACACAAAAATTAAAAATTTAATAATTGCACATTTTTCCCATTGAAATTGCCAAGTGCTTTGTAATGATCTAGGCTCGACATTTAAACTTTTTTGATGAGATTTTGAAAAGGTAACATGATTGATGATAAACACTTCTAAACACTATGAGCCCAACTTTAGTGGTGGGTATAAAAGTTTTAATGAATTACAACTTGCTTTAAAGGCATTCATCAACATAACTCTTAAATGAAATATCAAGTGATTAATTGAATACTCTGTCCTTGGGATAATTAAAATGTCAAAGTTCACCGAGTAATAGGGTAACTTTAGCTTGACCTTGGATGATTAATGGAAAAAAATGATAGGTTCAAGAATCAAGTCGAAATGTTTCAAGAGATCATAAAAGTAGTTCAAGCTCATTTCCCAAACACTTTGGAGTCTCTTAGATATTTTGAAGGACAAATTAAACTTGCTATATTTTGTTCTAAAATCTTCCACAAAGTTCTTTCAGGACTTAATAAGTTATATTTTGGAGTTTGTTAGATACACCTTCATCTATTCTTGAAATTTATTTAAATTTCCTGCAAAATTATATACATGATGCAAAAGCTAATCGTTCGATAAGAATGTCGAGATGATGATATGTATGATTTTATAGTATTATTAATTTTTGTCATTTTATTTTCTATAATTTACTTTTGCTTCTAAACTTTATAACTGCTTAAGTGTGCACTTTACTTTACTTAAAAAATCAAAATCACTTAAAAAAATTAATAAACAATTTCAAAAACCTAAAATTAATTATTTTAAAGGTAAACATAAATCCTTTGAAATTTCACTAAACTTAAAACATCCTTTCAAATTTACGAGAGTCCCTCGAAGTAGGTAACGCACTGTTGCTAACAAGAACTTCCAAGTTTAAATGGGTTTCACAACTCATTTAAGCTAAGTAAATTCAAAAGAAAATAATGAAACTGGAACAAGGAAACCATGAGATTGAACCAGTGTCGCTCTAATAAAATTTAACCCCCTACTCCCCTTACTGATTGAACTTTAAACCTGTTATTTAAACCTTTGAACCTTTAGCCTTTAGTACTACTACTTCATCGAGGAACCTAGAGCTAACTTTGTGGGTAGCCATCTACAATTGCACGAGAATCTGCAACCACATGAAGATCTATAACATCACATCTCCTTTTAGAATTAAACAACAAACCATAGACTTTTGAGGTTGTCTTCCTAGTGCGACATAAATGCTTAACTCTTTCTTTAGGCCTTTGTATAGCTCTGTTATACTATATAAGCCCTTACTTGTCTTAGGATTCTATGGCTGTCATTCGTTACGACCTAAACACTCACTTTTTTAGGCTATTTGTGTGAACGTCTCACATAAATGTAAGCCTTAATTACTAAAATTGGCAGGATGTAACATTTAAATAATTATCTCCAAAATTAAAGCCAAACTATAGGATAACTTAGGATGTCACCGAGGTTCTCTTTAGGATCCATGACATCCCCTAGTATTTTTCTTCCTTTGGATTCCAAAATAAAATGTTCCAAATTTAAGACATTCCCCTGTCACTCTTCTTTGTCTGATCCTTTGAAAAGTCTTATCCCCTTGAACTCCTTGAAGACAATATCCACTAATTTTTATCAAGAGTTTTCTTAGGTGACATCGGTTATCTAAGATGTAATTAACTATAGGGGCTTTTAATTTTCATTTATCATCATGCTTTCATCGTATTTTTCTTTGTTTGTTACGGTATGGGACCAACGTATGGTCCTACAACTTTTTATCTGTCCCACAAAAAAGATAATTCAACAACATATGTTGAAACAAAAGAATGGCTATTTGTTAAATCTTACCTGAAATGTAGTAAAACTGATCATATACTGAAAGGAATCCAAAACATCAGAAGTACGTCTGTGTGAAAATTGTAATCTTGTACATCATATCTTTTCTGCCGTGAAACAGTACAAAAAAGTTGCAATCATTTGTCAATCTTCTGAGATTATGTGATAAAGCTAACATTCTAAGCCATGCTCTGGAATAAAAGTTCCTTTGTGTATACTTAGAGGTACAGCTATCTCACAGCTACAATGGATGAATCACTTCTAAGTCTGGGTCAGGTCCATATCCATACGATGCCTTGTTATCATCCATTTTTCATAAGGTGCCTGAAACCCTTCTGTGTGGCACTCCACGAATGCAGTGCTTTGTGAGATATGCTCCATTTCCTTTGAAAAACAGTACTGGTCCACCAGGTAGTGGAATCTCAACCCATCCATGGAATTCCTCAAGGATAACTATCTATATATCTTTCTCGAATAGGATGTTGCTCTTGTTCATGAATGAAACTATTAAAAAGGGCTTGACTAAGTCATGGTGATCAATGCGAGGGGGAATGCAGTGACCTACTTCGTAAATGTTGATCATGAAACTATTCAAAATACAGTCCGCAGGTAATATATGCCATTACACCCTTCTCTTAATCATTTTTATCATGGATGGCATGAGATCCAGCTCATCATTTCTCAAAATCCCCACGGGGGGTTCCCTTGCCTTTCCTTTGCATTATTAAAAGAACATTCACATTGAATGATTATTCTGCCCTTGCCTCATATCTATTTTTGTGGCTCTGAATATGTCTTTTTCTACCATAATCCAACTCAACCTCTGTCACTTATATCAAACATGCAGGCAAGAATCATCTTCTTGTCACTTTCTGAAAACACCCTGGTTTGTAACTCGAGTCCTTCTAGGATATTCTAAAAATTTCCTTCAATTTCTTCACAATACTAGAATTCTTGTTTTCGGACCAAGCACTTCTTTTCCAGCTCATACCTAGGAATCTTCTACAATTTTTGAGGTTGTTCTTGCAATCCATCGCAATCATGGCTCTGCAAACCATTGTATGTATGGCTCAAAATTTACATGCTCTACGCTCCTCAAAATTATGATGGCGGTTGTCTATTCTTTGAAAGTCGTAAAAAGCTCCATGTGGAGAATGTTACTCTCTTGACACTCCTAAATGCTTCTATTGATAGTGTCTATCTCTAAATCTCTATGTTGCATGTAAGGCATCCTGCGTAAAGCTCCTCTGGGCTAGTAGAAGTCTCCCTCAAATTCGGGTCGTAAACTTATTCCTTATGAATAAAAGTAAGCTTCATGGCCACCTTCCTGGCATGTGTTATTTTTAGTCAATCTAAAGCTTGGTGCTTGAGACAGTTGGCATTTTTACACTGTGTCTGTCTTAGTGGCACATCTGTGACTCTCTCTGTAGAAGCACCTACTAAGTCCCTTATCAGCGTCGTAATCATAGACTGTAAGTGACTGCCCCTTTCTATTGGGTCTTGTACATCTGGAACCTTTCTACCTTCTTCCTATTCAGTGATGAGTCTTCCTTAAAGCTGATTCTTAGCAATAATTGTAGTCCTTTTATTTCTCTATAGGTTATTATGCTCATTGGGGAGCCCTCGCAGTTCATGTTGACTTGTAAATAATCAAAGTAGAAATTTATAATGGCACCCACTGTCACTTTCTCTTCATCTAATGTGTGATTCAAGCTATCATTAAAATAGAAGATTGGCTTTTGTTTTGACATTTTCTCGTAAAAGAGAAGAAAAAATAAGCGTGCTAAAATTCAAAAATGAATAAGAAAAATAAAAGTTACACATATATGTGAGCTTTTTATTTAATTTAACTTTGTGAAATTCAAAATTTAAATAGAAAACTTAGGTGTGTAAATTTTATTTCATTAAAATTATTCTTGTTTCAACAGATTTTATTACAAATTTTCTTTGGACCGAGTCACAGACACTGGCCATGTAGCAATTCACAGAGCAAGTATGGCTTTCAAAATTTGCCTTGAAGAACTTTAAGTTGCGTCGTATTTCTTTAGGCATCGTCCATTGATCGACAACATGAGCCTTTTGCCTTGTGAATCCACTAGATAATAAGATCCTCCTAAATAGACCTTCTCTATCACAAATGGTCCCTCCCAAGGTTGTTCAAACTTTCCACCTATCTTGTAGTGTGTAAGAATAGGTCTTCTGATGACAAGTACAAGGTCACCAACTTTGAACGTCCTTGGGCGGACCAATTTGTCATTGGTCTGGATCATATTTGATTGGTATAGTTCCATATTTTGTTGCACTATTAAGTGCTTCCCTTTGAGATTCTCCAATTCAACAAGTCTGAGCTTGGTGTTGTCTTATGATGTAATATGATTGGTGAAAACGACTCAGAGAGAGGGTAGCTGAATCTCCAATGAAAGTCTTGCCTCATACACATTCATGAGCGCATATGGTGTAGGCTGAGTAGGAGTCCTGAGCGTTGTCTTGTAGGCCCATAAAGCTTCTAACTACTTCTCATGCCACCCTGTTATATTATCATACAATATTTTATTTAAAATTTGCATGACCGCCTTGTTGAAAGATTTGGCTAGGTCATTAACCCTAAAGTAGTAGATTATAGAATACTTTCAATCTATTTCATGCTATCTGACAAAGAAGTTGATCTTGGTGCTCTTAAAAGTTGACCCGTCTTCTAAAATAACTCTGCATGACACACCTAAATGGCAAAATTATGCGGGTGGATGTAGTGTGTTTGTTTTGCAAAAATTTTTCAATATTATAAAATACACACGGTTGATACAATAACAAATATGCAAATTATTACCAACAACACAAATTCAATCAAAATAGTTTTATCTTCTAATAATCTTTAAACTATCAAATCCCCTTTAAAAATAACAGAAGTTTACGTATCTCTAAAGTAATAAAAAGCACTAATGGAGTCCTAGATATTGATCCCAAGGGGAAATTGGAAATGCCGATAAATATTTTCTTAAGATTATAATGTGAAGTACTAGTTTAACTGCAAAGTTTGAATATTAAGTAACAAGTGAATGCTAAATAAAAGGCACTTAAAAGACAAAGTTAACTAAACTAAATGTTAAACTTTCAAAAGTAAATTTACGAAAATTAAAACAAAGATGTTGTGACAGAAAGTTCAAATTTAAGAAAGCAATACTTCCTCTTTACAATGATTATATGGTTTATGAAGAAAAAAAATCATTTGAAAATATATATATCAATCGTTTTGTGCCAAATAAGAATAATATTGTTCTTTACCCTCTTCCAAGTGCATAAAGAACATTGACTAATCCAGTGTTTGGTCCCTAACTCCGTGGTCAAGCTGGAAGGATACTTACTCCCACTCTAAAGCTCACACTACTCCCTCCCCTGAGGGCAAATAATCTCGCATCAGTTTCCAATCAACTAGACCAAATTGGGAATTTTAATCTGTCACCTTAAAATCTCCAATTTTGCATCCAACAAAGTATATTTCCCTATTTATTTGCACCTAATTGCATGATGAAATATGCCCCCATGAAATCAAATGTGATTCTTCCCATGTTTTAGAAATCATACCACTTTTGGAATATATATTTTTCAACACATTTCAACATTTCAATTGGCCAGATTGAAAGTAAATGAAGATCGGAATTTAAGTCATCATAATTTATTGACATTTAAAACCATATAAAATAAAATCAATTCTTCGCAAAACCATATATCAAAGTAGGAAGAAGGATAAAAAAGTCTACTCAGAATTCATGAGAAGGATACGACAAAAATAGATTTCATATATAAAAACAAGTCTACTAAACAAAAGAAATAAAAGACACAGCTTTTCTCACAATCCTTCCTAAGCAAACTCCTAGAAGTTCTCTCTAACCCTTTCTCTTTTTACAAGCATGCTTAAGTCTCTCTTAGAAGTGTAATGATGAAGAAATCTCTCACCTCTCTCTCCTCTTACAATCCTTGAAGAAAATCTTGAAGCCCTTGACTTTCTCTCTCTCTCTCTCTAACTCTCCTTCTTCACGCCACACACCTCACGCCCAAAACACCTCTTTTGTTCTTTTCTCCTTTTTTTATTCAAGGCCTAAACTTCCTTTTGTTTTATTAAAGGCTGCCTCCCTACAAAAAGAATTTAAAATACCCTCAAAATTTAGTCCAAAAGTCAACTCTTTTAAATTCAAAAGGCAAGTCCATTGATTTAAGAGACATATTCCTTCATAAAAGAACCTTCAAAAGTGTCTAGATGCATTAAATTACTATAAGAGGTGTTTAGAACAAGTGTCCCTTTGAAAATTCACGTAAAATTTATCTCGAACTGCCTTAATCCACAAAAAGTCACCCCTGACGCATCTAACGCCAAATCTGGTGCATCATGTGCAACTCTCTGTCAAATGGCACATTAGCCCCAGTTTGATAAAGACCACACTGCTATTGGTTTTGGCGTAACTGGCACCCATCCGATGTATCTGGCGCCAATCTGGAGCATCATGCGTCAGAATTTGAAACTTTGCTATTTTGGCTCCAAATTTCATCATTTTTGCTAATTTTGCTCAAAATGCCTAAAATTGATATACTTGTAATAAAAATATGAAATACCCATCTTTAAAGTGTAATATCACCAAAAATAAGCATAAATATATACTTAAAGCAACATATTATTTTAATATATCAAAATCTCCCAAACTTAAATGTTACTTGTCCTCAAGTGACACTTTTACTACATAAAAGCATATGAATTAGGATAGTGACTAACTTATAACTTCTATAGTTTAGTTCAATAAATAAAATAGTAAAATTTAAGCAAAAAAACTTTAGGAACGTTGATTCAATTTCTGTGTCTAAGAGTACAGTAGTTAATTTTAAGATTTGTGAATCTCTATTTATTTCAAGATTAATTGTAATTTGTCAAATCAAGGATATTTAGAATATTCACATGAAAAAGAACTTCAGGCAAACTTTATTGATATTGCTACTAATAATCCAATATATGTTAAGAAAATGTAATAAAGTTTTTTCCTTTTGTTGATTCAAGTGAAGCTAATTTTTAATTAAGCATCTCCTCAAGCTTCTCCTCACTTAGTTTTCTTTTCTTTTTTTTTCTTTTTTTTCTTTTAGGATCTTTTCAATCCTTTATTGTTTTTTCTTTTTTCAAGTGAGGATTACTACATGTAGATAACCTTTAATAGCTTTGAATTTCACTATCTCTTCTAAAAGTCAAAAATCTTGACCTTTCTTCACTTTATAAATTCATATTAGTTTATGATTTTCATAAAGTCTCATTCTTATCTCTAAAATTCATAAAACTTCAAAAATACAATTTCCTTTACTTTAAATAGAAAAAATTAGTCTTATCTTATCATACCAAATATCTTTAACATTAGATTGACCTTCATTATTAAAAACTTTTTCCTAAATTTACCATAATATTCATAAACTTAAGTATAGTTATTTAAAGTTTAATCTTAATATCCCAGGTCATGTTAAATTAATTTTATTAATATTTTTACTTAAGGACAAATGAAATTTAGTTTACTTCTTTTTTAAAAGAAGCTTTTCTTTCCCCCAAACTTAAGTTTTGAAGTATTTAAAAAAAAATAGTACAAAATTCAATTCGTGAAAGAAAATAGTAAATGCATGAAAATAAAAACTAAATTGTTGAGGATTTCTGACTATGAAACTGGGCTCTGGTATACTGCAGGCACTAACTTTAAAAATACGGCTTTAAAGCATTATATGAGACATAATATATTATAAAGAATTTGCTGAGATTTAAAAATAGAAATAAAAACTAAATATACTAAAAATGTAGAAAAAGTAAAAATCTACTGTTACTATTACAATTTTAAATCCACAATACAAAAAAAAGATTTTACTACTATAGTTTCAAATTCCAACAAATAGAATCCAAAAAACATACAAACAAACAAAAAACTAAACTAAACAAATAAAATAGCTCAAAAAACTATCAATCTTCATCACCTTCCTCATCATCATCTTCTTCTTCCTTTTCTTCTTCTTCTTCATCATGAATAGGAGCATATGGAGTAAAGTTGAGGAAAGTAGGAAATTCCACATTGTATTCTCCCCTAAGATACATCACCATAGCATCCTCATAAGCTATATCATGCTGAACTTTCCTCTGTTGATATTCATCATTATAAGTATTTCTTGCTCCAATCTCTCCAAACTAATTCTTAAAATTTACTATATCCAATTTTTGAATCATCAATTGGTCCATAATGTTTTCTAATGATGCAGGGTAAGAACTACATGCCCCTGCAGCTGATGTAGAGGGTCTATTGATTCTTTCAACCCTATATTAAGAAAATATTCAACTCCCTGAATCATATGCTTCGCAATAGAATTTTGTGGCTATAATCTTTCTTCACTTCTATGGGACTCTACTCCTGATTGCTCACAAAGAGTGAAAATCAGGGCATGGTAACCCAAACCACTAGCTGTAGAGCTCTTAGCTATGCTCCGTGCATGATGAGCTATAAGAGCTACAACATCTATTGCTTTCATGTTTTGAATGCAATAGTTCATTACAACTCCATCCATCGTTACATGGGCTAAATGATTTGTTGGTAGTAATCTAACATAATCAAAGTGGTTTCATACCTTTGACTGACAAGTCAACATGAAAGCGGAGAAGTTAAAGATCTTATTATTTTTAATCCTCCATTCTCCTCTTCCACCATTAAGGAAGGCAATCAATTCATCCAGTGATGAATCAGTCATCACGAATGCAACATATTCATCAGAAAATACATTCCTCGGCCAAAAAAAAGGTTTGATCCTTTCTACAGCAAACTCAACCTGTTTACCTCTCACGAGAATGTGGTCATCATCAGTAAATCTTAAGTTGGCATAAAACTCACAAATGATTGGCACAATCGCTACTGGAGTGAAGTAGCAAAATCGTTCCCAGTTTTTTGCAAGAAGCAACCTTTAGAGCTTGCCACCCAGGTTAGCAAATTCTCGTTCCTCGATCAATCTTTTTGATTCAATTTCAAGATTATAACTATGTTGGACCTTCAAATTAATAAATCTTTGTGCATCAAAATCATTTGTCCTACCTTTCTTCACTCATGGAGCCATTTGAAATTTAAGAGAAGTTAAAATCAATGATTTGTTGCCTCTGAAAACTTCTCTATTTCGCTTAATGTGAAGCCCTGGGCCAAGATTTAGAGGTAAGAGATGACCCAAGCAAAAAAAATGGAGTTTTATAGTGCAATTTAGTGGGTTTTTAGGTAATATGACGATTTTAGGAATTTAGTGCATCATGCGGCAAATCTGGCGCATGATGTGCCAACTTTCTATGAACCGTCGCATCTTGCGCCAATGCATTAATTTTTCAATATTTTGTTTTCTGTGAAAATCTTCTCCGTACTACTTTACGTCTACCTCTAATTAACTCAAATGAACCCTTATAAGCATAATTAAACATTTCTCTAACATCCATTTTCACAAACAACACAAAACTCACTTTTATATATAAAATTTGTGCTATTACAAACTAACATTTCTTGTGCCAACAAACATCTATTTCAATATTTAAAACAAACCAAAACATCCTAACACTAAAATCTAAACATCCAAATTCCAAACACAAACATTGATATAGTTCAAAAATAAAAGTAAATGCAATCCAACACAACAAACAACTAAAACAAGCACTATTAAATAAAAAGTTCAGGGCATAGATTAAGTTCAAACATCTTCTTCTCTCTCATCCTCTTGGATATCTCCCATAGATTGGTAGTGCACATACGAGTTATAGAAGAGTCGATAAAGGAAAATCATCAGTCTAATCCTCCCCAATCCAAGCATGTTTCTTGAACATACGTACCAAACCATCTTCAATACAACTAGTATGCTCAAAATATTCTTTAAGTCTCCAATCCAAGTGATCCAACACTTCAAAAATATTCCCAATTACATGCATATGATTCTGCACCTCTTTTTTTATCTTCTTGATCCTTTTGAAAAGTGCATTAGAACTGAAGTAAGGCTGAATAGGTGATGAATTCTAAGATTCCTGATCCACCAGGACATTCATATCATTCTCATCTCCCATTCTAATATAGTTGCAATAGACTTCTGGATATATCACCTTCCAAGGAACAAGCACTTTTTCTAAACTCATGTGTACTTATGATTGACTGCAAAGTAGGAAAATAGTGGATGGATGTCCAAGTCCAATTGTCGACCCATTCATAATCAAACCCAAAATTGATTTCAGAATGATTGGTCCAATATCAATAGGTTTTCCAGTTTGAATATAGTAATTTAAAGTAACACGCTCCTTATTTACCTTATTGTTTCTCATACTAGGCAGTAATTTCGATGAAATGAAGAAGTGTCATGCCTTAGAAGTAGGATTTAACAACGATGAAAAAAAATTTACATTTCCATCATCTTTGGCCTCCCAATTCTCGTCTTCACCCGCAAGGTACCGATAGAGTTCATTCATATTTTCTCTCGTAGGGGTAAAATTTGTGTAACGGTAGATAGACACATTTTTCATCATAAACATCTCGTTTACTTTTAAGGAGTGAATTGCATAAACCTGCCTCACACAGATAATTTCTTGGTTGATTTCATGTAGATTTGCATAAAATTCTTTCACTACAGGGATGACTACGACAACAGTAGTGTAACAAAGCACTTCCCAACGTTTACGTGCAATAATCTCTTCAACTCAAGTATTCGGTGTATTGAATCCTTAATTCACAAACCCCCTTTCTTTGATTAACCTCTTCTTCACTAGAAACGAACATGCAACTTCTACGCATCAAAACTAACAAAATTTCTCCAGTTGAAAATCCCAAGTCTAGTGGATATTTTATAGTGGCACGCAATTGGAATTGAAACCTAGTGACTCCTCCCTCATTTTCCCCCCTAAAATGGACATTGGAATCAGTTTTTGGTAGTTATAAGATAATGAACTAGCCAAAAATTTCCAAAAACCACCTTTTAAAATGATTTAAATCATTTTCGTCGCCGCGGTGCATCATGCCTGATTCTGGTGCATCCTGTGCCAATTCCAAAAATTCACAATTTTGATTTCGTTCAAAATTTCTCAATTCTTCCATAAAATTAGGTAAATAATAAACTTTTTAAATTTTTTTCTTAAATACGTAGAATTTATGAAACATAATTATAAATATATGTAAAATATTCCAAACAAAAACTCAAAAATTAAAATAAACAACAATAAGTATGGATTGCCTCCCACAAAGCGCTTGGTTTAATGTCGCAAGCCCGACATTCCCAGTATTTATTTTGGGTGAACCAACATTATAGTTTCTTTAAAAACTGGTTTTTGATGATAAAAATCTAGTTTCAATCTATGCCCACTTACTTTAAATATCCTTTTAATCTTAAGATCTTCAATATTAACAGCTCCACTGGGATAGGCTTTACAACATTTAATGGCCCATTCTACCTAGACTTCAATTTCCAATGAAATAATTTCAATCTTGTATTGTATAATAAAACTTTCAATCAAACTTTAAATTCCTTTTTTATTATCTTCTAATCATGTCCATCTTTCATTGTTTTCTTATAAATCCTAACATTGTTGTAAGATTCATTCATAATTTATTCAAGCTCATTCAATTGCAATAATCTTTTCACACCAGCGTTTTTCAAAGTGAAATTGAATTTCTTAATAGCCCAATAGGCTTGATGCTCCAATTCTACTAGCAAGTGACAATACTTCCCAAAAATTAATCTATAAGGAGGCATACCTATAGGTTTCTTATAAGCTATCCTGTATGCCCATAATGCAGTATATAATCTAAGAGACTACTCCATTTTACTAGGATTTACAATTTTTTTTCAAAATTTCTCTTAATTTCAAAATTAGATACTTCTGCTAAACCACTTGTCTAGGGATGATAAGCAATTGCAATTTTATGCAATATATTATATTTTTCTACCATTCTTACAATTGTTATATTTCTAAGATGAGATCCTCCATCGGTAATGATTACTCTAAGCATACCATATCTTGTAAAAATATTTTTAATTAAAAATTTTGAAACACTCTGAGTATCACATCGAGGTAAAGCGATTGCTTCAATCCATTTTGAAACATAATCCATTGCAATATATATATATATATATATATATAT
>JXCR01144653.1:265503-278131 GCA_002079205.1 Phalaenopsis hybrid cultivar | reverse complement strand
TATGTGTATATATATATATGTGTGTGTGTGTGTGTGTGTGTGTGTGTGTATATATATATATATATATATATATATATATATATATATATATCTGTGTATATTAGCATCTCTAAATAGAGTAGGCCAAAAAAATCTAGATTGCAAAATTTTATGAAAAGTTCTATCTTTCCCAAAATGTCCTCCAAATTCAAAATCATGACATTTTTGAATAATTTCTTAAATTTCTTTATAAGGCACACATCATCTCATTACCAAATCCTTACATTTTTTATATAAGTAGGGGTCATCCTAAAAATAGGACTTTGCTTCATGAATGAATTTCTTTTCATGTTGTTTTGTTAATCCATATGGTAAAATGTCACTAACAATATAATTTACAATATCAACATACCAATGTATTTCCCATCCTTTTACAGAATGAAGGTTTTCATCAGGAAAAGTTTCATTAATTTCTTTTTCTATGTCAAGTATTTCTTCTTGTTCTAGCCTATATAGATTATTAGCATTTTATTATGAATCCCTTTCCTATCATTGACAACGACTTTATATATGCTTAAAAATACAAGAATTTGATATGTTGCTTGAAGATTTAAGTCCCCGACAGCGGCGCCAAAAACTTGACAGTGACTTTATATATGCCTATAAATAAAAGAATTTGATACTGTTGCTGGAAGATTTAAGTCTCCGACAACGACACCAAAAACTTGACAACGGTTATAGAATTGATAAAAATGTGTATAAAATATTCACTAATTGCAAAGTCACACTTATCAACGCAAGTATACATATCGCTCAAGTAATACAGGGCTCTAAAGGAATCCTGGAAATCGATCCCACAGGGAGTATTACTCGAGTCTACAAACTAGGATTTAGAAAATCAATACTTAATCACAAAAATATAATTCAAATTGCTTATTTTTCACTAATAGGAAATTAAAATAAATATGTAATTTTAACAAACTCTTAATTAACTAATTCTACTAATAAAATATCTAATGTGAAGTTCAATATATAAGAAAACATCCTTCTCCTTGTCAAGAAATTAAACTGAATGGATAAAGTGAATTAGTTCAAATTGTATTGTGCCAAATAAGAGCATATCTATTCTCTACCCTTTGGCCCAGACATAAAGAACATTGACTAATCTTATGCTTGGTTACTGAATTTGCAGCTAGGCTGGGAGGTTACCGACTCTCACTTCGGAGCTCTCACATTCCCCTCGCCTGAGGGC
This sequence comes from Phalaenopsis hybrid cultivar, assembly GCA_002079205.1. Lineage (NCBI taxonomy): Eukaryota > Viridiplantae > Streptophyta > Magnoliopsida > Asparagales > Orchidaceae > Phalaenopsis > Phalaenopsis hybrid cultivar. The sequence goes on along the minus strand of JXCR01144653.1, from coordinate 276,900 downwards.
TAAAATCTACACTTCAGTACCCAAATGATAGGACCAAATTGAGGATTTTAGTTTGTCACTCTAAAATCTCCAATTCTTCGCCCGATAATTTTATTTCCTTATTTATTTACACCCAAATTTTAAGGACTTTGACCTCCTTAAATCTTGGATGTAATCTTCACTTTAGTTGTAAAAGTCAACATATTTTAACAAATCAATTGATCAGATTGAAAGCAAATTAAGATCGAAGTGAAAAGATCATCGCAACTTTATTAACATTCTCATGACTCAACCAATTCAAATCACCATTTCACAAAATCTCAAGACAAGAAGAAAGACAGATAAAACTACTCAGAACTCATGGGGAAGATACGACAAAACTTAAAACTTATATATAAAAGCAAAGTCATACAACTTTAATAAGTAAATACCACTTATCTCTAATTCCTTCATAAGCAAACTCCTTGAAGTTCTTCTGAATCTCCTTTTTTATTTACAACAAACAAAATTGTTGTTTGAAGTGGCAAGGAGGAAGAAATCTCTTTTCCTCCACCCCTACAATCTCTCAAAGAATTCCTCACAATACTAGCCCTCAATTAAACTCTCTAAACTCTACAAACAATAAAAACTCAGCGGACACCACCATGGGGCTCCTCTTTTTTAGGCCTAAATGTTTCTCTTAAAGTTGTGGAAGAGTTTTCCAAGAGTTGCCTAAGCGTCCCTTAAAAAACTGTCCACATTCAATGCACCAGTTAAGAGAACCACCATTCCACCGTTGGCGGATTTTGATAGCACCATCGGCAGCCTTCTAGAATATTTGATTCTGGACTCTCAAGAAACCCGTCGTCGGCGCCGTTGGGCTCACCGTCGGCGCCCTAGTTCAAATCTTCATATTTTAGTCCTTTTTGCTCCAAATTCACTCATTTTTTAATCTTTTTGATCCAATGACCATAATTCAACTTACCTACAATAAAACATAAAAAATACCCTTCTTTAAATTGCAATATCATCAATATTAGTATAAAATATGTATAAAAATCTCAACATATTTTTCTTTGGTCAATCATCAATTACAAAATCAAAACTCTGGCATAAAAAGTACCCATCTACTTAATCTTGGTTTCGTATCCTTCTTTTGGATCAAATATTTCATAGTTGAAAGGTCAGTATGCTCAACACATTTAGTTTTAATTAGATATGACCTAAGCTTATCAAAAGCATACACATTGGCTAATAACTTTCTTTCAGAGGTGGTGTAGTTAATCTGAACATCATTAAAAGTTTTACTAGCATAATATATAACTTTATAAATCTTATCATATCTCTACTCTAATACATATCCTATTACATAATCACTAGCATCACACATTAATTCAAAACGTTTCTCCCAATCAGGTGAAAAAATTATAAGAGCAGTGATCAATTTTTCTTTTACATTTTCAAAGGCTTTAAGGCATTTGTGGTTGAAATCAAATTTTATATCTTTTTTCAGAAGTTGGCATAAAGATTTAGTAATTTTTTAAAAATCTTTAATATATCGCCTGTAAAATTCAAAAATCCAGTATTTGCTTAAAGGCTCCAACTCCTTATACATTAGTAGGCAAAGGTAAATTTGATATAATCTGGATTTTTCCAGTATCTACTTCTATGCCATTTTATGAAGATTTATGCTCAAACACAATTCCTCCTACAACCAAAATTGACATTTCTCCCAGTTGAATACGAGATTAGTCTCTTCATACCGTTTAGGAACTTTCTCTAAATGATTTTGACATATTTCAAATGAAGTTCCAAACACAGAAAAATCATCCATAAGGACTTCAATCCCTTTTTCAATTAAATCACGGAAAATTGACATCATACATCTTTTAAATTTTGTAGGGGCATTGCTAAATTCAAAGGGCATTCGCTTAAATGCAAATGTTCCATAAGGATAAGAAAATTTTGTTTTCTCTTTATCCTCCAGAGCTATAGGTATTTAATGATAATCAGTATATCCATCTATAGAATAAAAATATATGTGCCCAACCAACCTATCCAACTTCTCGTCCAAAAAGGGTAAAAAAAATGATACATCCCAATGGCAAAACTTAATTTTCTATAATATATGCAGATTTGTCATCCAGTGACTTATTTTATTAGTATTAATTCATTATTCTCATTTGACACGATAATCACACCTCCTTTCTTTGGAACACAATGAATTGGACTTACCCAAGCACTGTCTAGAATAGGATATGCTATTCCAGCATCTAACCATTTTTAAATTTCTTTCATAACAACTTCTTTCATTATTGGTTTTAATCTCTTTTGAGGATCAATTCTTGTTTCATGTTGATCTTCTAATAAATATTTTATACATTCAAACTGAAGGACTGATTCATTTAATATCAGCTAAAGTCTATCAAAAGGCTTTTTTATATCTTCTCAAAGTTTGCAACAACTATTGTTCTTGCTCATCAGTGAATTTTTAAGATACTATAACAGGTAATGTTGATAAATCTCCTAAGAATGCATACTTTAAATGTGTAGGAAGTGTTTTTAGTTCTAGCTCATGAGGTCTCTCAATAGATGAAATCAAATTCTAATTACTTTTTGTAGGTTCTAACATTTTAACTTTTTCCTGAACGTAATCCAATTTCTCTTTACTCACTTCCGTAGATTCATCTTGAATTTTATCCTCATCTTGATATTCCATATATTTCTTCGCAAATTCTTTTCAAATGTCTATTTCAAATATTTATGTCCTAGATATTCATTAATATCCATTCTGAAGCATTCAGTGTCATGCTCTTTTGCAGGTTTTCTCATCGATTTGCAATATTAAATGTAACCTCTTGATCACTAACTCTCATAGTTAGTTCTCCTTTCTGCACTTCTATGAAATCTCTTCCAGTGTCCAAGAATTGTCTCCATAAAATGATAGGACTTTTATTATCTTCCTCCATATCTAATACAATAAAGTCCAGGAAAGATAAATTTATCAACTTTTACTAAAACAACTTCTATAACTCCTTTAAGATATGTAATCAAATGATCAGCTATTTGAAGAGTTACACTCGTAGGTGAAATATATCCTAAGCCCAACCTTCTAAAAATTGATAACAACATAAGATTAAAACTGGCTCCTAAATCACAAAAAGCTTTTCCAAGCAATCTTTTTCCAATAGCATAAGGAATTGCAATCTTTTGCGTCTCTTTTTTTTGTTCAATTTGATTCCAAATTTTTCTCCAATACCAATATTTGTCTTAATTTATGATATATAAAATTTTTTAGGTTTCAAAAATATTATTATTTCCTAATTTATAAATCATATATTAAACAAAATAGAAAGATATATACATATATATATATATATATATTTATATATGGGTTGCCTCCTACAAAGTGCTTGGTTTAACGTCAAGAGCTTGACATACTATTGTTTAATTAGGATGACTTAACATAAAATTTCTTTGAATTGTGGCATGTGCCGTTCATAATAATGTTTCAATTGATGGCCATTAACTTTAAATATCTTTCTAGTTTTAGGATCTTTAATAACAACAGTTGCACAATAATAGACTTTAATCTCTTTAAATGGGATTTTAGTTTTCCTGGAAATCATCTTAATCTTGTATTATATAATTGAACTTCTTATTTAGGTTCAAACTTCTTTTTAATAATCTTTCGATCATGTCATTTTTTCATTATCATATGCTTCATTTCTAATATCCTCAAGTTCATTGAGTTGCAACAATCTTTTCTCACCAACATCTTTTAGATAAAAATTAAATTCGTTAATAGTAAGAAATGATTTATGCTCCAATTCTACTAGTAGTGACATGTTTTTTGAAAAATAATTCTATATGGTGACATTCCTATAGGAGTCTTATAAGCAGTTATGTATGCCCATAATGCAGTATCTAATCTAGCAGACCAATCTAATTTATCGAGCTTTACATATTTTTCTAAAATTCATTTTATTTCATGATTTTATATCTCTGCTAGACCGCTAGTCTGAGGATGATAAGCAATAGAGAATCTATTCACGATATCATATTCTTTAATTAATTTCTCAATTATCTTATTCCTAAAATATGATCCTCCATCTGTAATAATTCATATCGGCATTTCATATCTTGTTAAAAGATTTTATTTAAAAATTTAGAAACACTCCGAGCATCACATCTAGGTACAACAATATCTTCAATCCATTTGGACCTATAATCAACAGTAAGTAATATATATAAATTTTCAAATGAAGGCATAAATGGTCTCATAAAATCTAATCCCCATACATCAAAAATTTCAACTTACAATGTGTAATTTAGAGGCTTTTCATTTCTTCTATGAATATTTTGTACTCGCTGACATCAATCACATGTTTTAATACATTCATTAACGTCTCTAAAAAAAGTAGGCCAAAAAAATCCAGCTTGCAAAATTTTATGTGCAGTTTTATTTATTCCAACATGTCCTCCAAATTCATAATCATGACTTCTTTTAATTATTTGTTGAGTTTCTTCATAAGGCACACACCTCCTAATAATTATATCTTTACATTGTTTATACAAAAATGGTCATCCCAAAAATAGAATTTTGAACCAAAAATAATTTTCATGAATTGCTTATTCTTAACATCTGGTGGTAGAATATCACTTACAATAAAATTTCTATATCGGCATACCACAGTATATTCATTATATCAATATTATATAATTGTTCATCACGGAAATTTTCTACAATTTCATTTGCAAAATTAGTTAATATTTCTTTTTCTAGTCAACACAAATGATAAGTTATTTGGTTATCATTTCCTTTCCTATCAATTACCATAAAATCAAACTCTTGCAGAAGAAGTATCCATCAAATTAACCTTGGTTTAGCGTCTTTCTTTTGCATAAAGTATTTGATAGCAAAATGATCTGTATGCACTATCCATTTGGTTCCAATCAAGTAAGGTCTAAACTTATCAAAGGCATAGACAATAACTAATAACTCTATTTCAATAGTAGTGTAATTAATTTGAGCATCATTTAACGTTTTACTAGCATAATATATAACTTTAACAATTTTGTTGTGCCTTTATCCTAAAACAGCTGCAATAGCATAATCACTAGCATTCTACATTATTTTAAATGGTTTCTCTCAGTGAGGTGGAAGAATTATAGGTGCAGTGATTAATTTTTCTTTTAATAATTTAAATGCTTTTATGCATTCCTCATTAAAATCAAAATTTTTATCCTTTTCTAAAAGTTGGCATAATGACTTAGTTATTTTTGAAAAATTTGTTATGTAACACCTGTAGAAACCAGCATGTCCTAGAAAAATTCTTATCTCTCTAATCGTAGTAGGAGATGTTAATTTCTAAATAAATTGAATTTTCGCAGGATCTACTTCTATTCCATTTTCAAAAATTTTATGCCTAAGTACAATTCCTTCTGCAACCATAAATTGACATTTTTTCCAATTTAGTACTAGGTTGATTCATTCACATAATTCCATAATTTTTTCTAAATTTTTTAAACATAATTCAAATGAAGTCCCGAATACAGAGAAATCATCCATAAATACTTTCATTCCATGTTCAATAAAATTACTAAAAATTGGCATCATACTTCTTTGAAATGTTGCAGGCGCATTGCATAGTCTAAAAGACATTCTACAAAAAGCAAATTTTCCATAAGAGATTTTAAACGTTATTTTATCTTGATCCTCAAGAGAAATTAGAATTTGATGATACTCGGTATGTCCATCCAAAGAGGAGTAATATTTGTTTCCAGCCAATCTATCCAACATTTGGTCTAAAAAGGGTAAAAAAAAGTGATCATTAATGGTAGCCATGTTTAATTTTATATAGTTCATACAAATTGGCCAACTAGTAACTTGTCTTAATTGAATTAATTCATTTTTCTCATTTACTTCAATGGTCACTCCTTTCTTTGGAACACAGTGAATTGGACTTACCAAAGCACTGTCTAGAATAAGATATATAATTCCAGCATCTAACCATTTTAAAATTTCTTTTTTAACAACTTCTTTCATTATTAGGTTTAATCTCTTCTAAGGATCAACTTTAGGTTTTTATTGTTCATCTAATATAATTCTGTGTATACAAATTGAACAATTAATTCATTAAATATCTGCTAAAGTACATCAAAAAGCCTGCTTTTATCTTTTTAACATTTCTACTAATTTTTGTTCTTGAATTTCAGTTAAGTCAGAAGATAGAATAACAGGAAATGTAGATGAATCTCCTAAAAAAACATTTTAAATGGGCAGGTAATACTTTCAGTTCAAGTTCACGTGGTTTAATACCTGAAGGAATAAAATTTTTATTATCATTTTCCAACAAATCTAAAATCTCAAATTTGTCATGAATATAATCTAAATTCTCTTCTTTTATTTCAATCTCATAATGTTCTTCTTGCCTTAATTTTTCTTCAAACACTTCTAAAAATTGTTCATTACTCGCATAATCAATCACTTCCATTCTAAAATATTCATAATCTTTTTTTATTACAGGATATTTTATAATTTTCACAACATTAAATATTACTTCTTGATCATTTACTCTCATTATTAATTCTCTTTTTTGCACATATATCACAACTCTCCCTGTTGTAAGAAATGGTCACCCCAAAATAATAGGAAAGTCTTTATCTTCTTCCATATCGAATACTATAAAGTCTACTGAAAAAATAAATTTATCCACTTTTTCTAATACATCTTCTGTAATTCCTTTAGGATAAGTTATTGATCGATCAACTAACTGAAGAGGTACAGTAGTAGGGGAAATCTTTCCTAAATCTAAACGTTTAAAAATTGTTAGAGGCATAAGATTGATACTCGCTCCTAAATCACATAAGGCTTTTCCAAAGAATTTTTCACCAATAGCACAAGGCATAGTAAAACTACTAGGATCTTTTAACTTTTCAGGAAGCTTTTTCTGAATAATAGCGCTACACTCTTCACTGAGTGCAACAGTCTTATGATCTACAAACTTCCTTTTCTTGTTTAGTATATATTTCATAAATTTCAAATAACTTTGCATTTATTCCAAAGCCTCGATGAAAGGAATGTTTATCATTAAATTTTTAAGGATTTCTAAAAATTATGTAAATTGTTTATCTTTATTCTTCTGCTTCAATCTTTTAGAAAAAGGAGGTAGTGGTTTTTCTAAAACAACTTCTACAAGTTCATTTTCATTGTGGTCGCTTTCAATCTTTTCCTTCTCCTCCTCAACTTCAATATGTTCTAATTGATTTTCAATATTTCTAATAGCACCCCCTTGGTTTTGTATTTGATTTCCCATATTCAACATTACTTTCTCCATTGTTAACTTCTTTTCTTTAACTTGTGGGTTAGGGTTATAGTTAAATCTAGAAGGATAATAAGGTCGATAAGTAGGATTTCCTTTGTTACTTAAATTTTCTAAGGGGTTCACATAATTGTTATAATTTTTTCATACAAAGTTATAATAATTAGAATAGGGATTGTTGTTTCGATTATTTATAGCTTTCAAAGTTTCATAAGATGATTGAGTATCATTTATCTGCCCTAATAAATTTTCATCTAATACTGGTGGTATTTGGGAATAGTTTACTTCAATTGGATCAATCTTTTTTTATATAATAGTAATTTGAGATGCTAAAACAGACATTGCATCAGATTGATGAATACTCGCTACTCTCTATGGATTTACCCATTCAGAGGCCCATTGAAAATTGCTAGTAGTCATTTCTTCTATTAAAGAGTATGCTTCATCAAAAGGTTTTGGCATTAGTGATCCATCTGTAGCAGCATCTATAAAAGATCTAAGTGATCCTACGAATCCATTGTAAAAAGTTTGAATTATTAAACAATCTCGTAAAGCATGGTGTGGACATTTCCTAAGGAGATCTTTAAATCTTTCCCAAGCTTCATATATTTATTCCCCTTCAAACTAACAAAAAAAAGTAATATCATTTCTAAGCTTAGCAGTTTTGAGGGTGGAAAATATTTAGCAAAAAATTTTTGTAATAGTTCTCCCCAAATTCTAATAGATCCAGGTGCTAATGAAATTAACCAAGCTTTAGCTTTATCCCTTAGTGAAAAAGGAAAAAGTTTAAGCCTAACAACATCATTAGACACTCCATCATATTTACAAGTAGCACATATTTCAAAAAAAAACCAAGAAGATGTAAGTTAGGATTTTCAGTAGGTGTTCCTCCAAACTGATTATTTTGTACCATTTGGATAATAGAATGTTTAAGCTAAATAATTTAGCAGCAACATTAGGATTTTGAATAGTCAAGTGAAGTTCATCTGTTGTCGGATTAACATTTTCTTACAAAGCTCTTTGTCGATTTTCATTTATTCGATTATCTAAGTTAATCACCATTTTGTTCAAACTTTTAATTTCTTTTTGTTATTTTCAAAATTTTCTAATAGTACGTTCTAATTCTGAATTGTAAAGTACTAAACCTTCAGATCCAATATGTCGCATAAAAAAATATAATAAGCAAAGAAAAATTTCTTTAAAATACTCCTAAATTATATGTTTTTATGATTTTTTATTTTTAACATTTTTTAATAATAATTTCTTTAATATTTTATCTCTAAATTTCCAAATTTACTAAATCTATCTAATTTATCGTTGCCTTCCCCGGTAACTATGCCAAAAACTTGATCCTGAAAATATAGTTGTGTAAAACTTATAAAGTTGACTCTGCTTTACAACGATGCCAAAAACTTGGAGCGTTATCTTATGAATAAGAAATTTAAGTAGTTTATGTTGGGATTCTACGCAAGTATACGTATCATTATCAAGTAATATAAGGCATTCTATTTAATCCCTAAATATTGATCACACAAGGAAGTTTAAATTTGAAATGATAAATTAACTAGAAAATTCATAGAAATAAAATAAAATTACGGTCACTAATTTTGAATTATTTGAGATACTATCAAAACTAAATTATTAACTACCAACAAAACTAAAATGTAAAGTTTAAACAGTAACTAGTAACTATGTTTTATGTGATGAAGTTTTCTAATATGAAAAGGCATCTTTCCCACTACAATGAGTTTTTGGTAACATATGATGAGATAAATGGTTTAAAATGTATTGTGCCAACTAGGAGCAATTTTAATTCTCTACCCTGATTCAGTGTTATAAAAAATCATTAGCTAATCTCAGGTTTAATCCCTAAATCAGTGGTTAGGCTAGGACGATACTGGCTCTCAATCCAGAGCTTCCACTTCCCTTCCCCTGAAGGCTAACGCTCGCTTTATTTCTTAAACACTAAGACCGAATTGAAGATTTTAGTTTGTCACCCTAAAATCTCCAATTCTACACCTAATAAAGTATATTTCCATATTTATTTTCTCTTAATTCAATGAACGATATACTCCTTCATAGAATTAAATGTGATTCTCACTCTTATTGTAGAACTCATACTCCATTTCCGGGATCATATGTTTCACAACATTTTTAACAATTCAAATAGCCAGATTGAAAAGTAAATTAAGAATGGAGTTGAAAAACCATCACAATTTATTTTATACTTTAAAATTGGCACATCCAAATTATCTCTTCATTTCACCATATCTAAGAGTTGGGAGAAAGATAAAGGAAACTACTCAAACTTCACGAGAAAGATGCAACAAAACACAAATTTCATATATAAAAGAAAGTTCATACGCCAATAATAAACAAACAACACTCATCTTTCTCAAAGCAAATCCCATGTAGCCTCTCATAGAAGATGTAGGAAAAAGAAATCTCTCACTCCTCTCCCTCTCTAACACTCTTAGAGAAGAATTCACACTTTAACTAACCACAAATACTCTAAACTCTAAAGAAATAAATGACTAATGGACTGTAAGTGGCTATTATGAATGTGGAGTAGTGTGGAAGAGAGTGGAAAGCGGTCGAAGGGGGCCTTTTCAGATCAATTTCTGCTCCAAATAAAGCTTAATGTCAGTTTTTCAATAGGTGCATCGAAGAACTCTTCAAAAAGTGTCCAAATTTGTCGAATCTTCTAGAAACAGGTCTTACACCAACATTTGCCCCGTCGATGCCCATTCTGGCGCCGTCGGCACCAGTAGCTTGTGAATTAATTCAATTCTCTCTGTTAAATGGTTCTTTTGGGCTGCTCCTGCTGCCGTTGGTGCTGAGGATAGTTCAGTCTCTATTTTATAGGTCTGCGTCGTCGCCGCTGTGTATTTCTACAAAAAATGTAATTTTGACTCCAAATTCTAACGTTTTTATTTCTTTTTTGCTTCAAGTCCTTAAAATTAACAACATACAATAAAACATGAAAAATACCTTCCTTTAAAATGCAATATCACTAAAAATCAGTATAATATATAGGTCTAAATATGCATGTTTTCTTATGGCATTACTCTCAACTAGACTCCTAGAAGCAGAAAGGTTTGACAATATGTCAATAATGCCACAATAAAATATAGGTCTAAATATGCATGTTTTTTTAATTAAAAGAACCAATATCTAGCTTCATGAGTATGCTAAAAAATGCTACAATAGAGTAAAGTGTATTGTGATTGAAGAAGTGTAAATTCAACTCATGAAGCTTGAACCAAAAGGGCATAATGGGGGATTCCCTACTGTGATAAAAGTCCATGGTCTACTTATGTATCTTCATAGGTGTTCCTTCAATATGCATGTGCTTCATTGGGCAAATGTTTGCATAGTCTTTCACCTTAGTTAACTAGATCATTACATGTTGACCATCAAATAGACCAATTTTCCACATGCCAATTAGTTTGGACTCAGCAAATGCCTTCTGAATAGATTCCATCTAAGGATGACCCATTTGAAATTTGCCAATAAGTGTGAACTTACACTTCTTAGCAAGTTCAGCCACTTCAGAATTAGAGAAGATGATAGCATGCTTTCCTGTCATTTTACTACCACTTTTTAGTAGATCACATTCAAAATTTCCCTTGAAAAAATCATGATATGTCTGTGAGAATACCAACTTATCACTAAGTGAGACACCGGTTAGTCTTAGACTAATAACAACTACATACGTGGATTTACGCACACAGTTTGGCTGCATCGAGCAAATCAGCCGCTGTAGCAGTAAGCCCAAAAATAAGATGAGGACAGCCAGAAAAATGGAGAAGTCTTCCAAAGCAAAGCCTCTAAAAGAAGCAAAACACAATAGGAAATTAACAAAGTGACTGTGCAAGGAAAACCAATGGAACAGTAACTTTAAGGTTCAAACAAGAGGCCCGAGAAAAACACCAAGACGCCAAAACCTCAAGACCACAAATAACCAAGCACCAACCATCACAAAAAAAGCCGAAGAGGAAGCTAGAACAATGCAAAGCTACTCCACCAAAGTCACCAAATAGAGAGAAGTTGCCATGGCTGAAACCCTAGTAGAGCAGTTGGCAACATTTTATATATATATATATATATATAT
>JXCR01144653.1:228771-256515 GCA_002079205.1 Phalaenopsis hybrid cultivar | reverse complement strand
TATATATATATATATATATATATATATATATATGATACCAATTAAAACCATGATATACCACTAAAAATTACGATATAATTATGACATAAATTTTTGTTAAAAACAGTAGAAACTTACAGAGCACAAAACTAAAAGAGCACACTAGACGGATGCTTTTATATTATAATGAAAGGACTTGAAGGAAACTTGCACACTAGCAATGAAAACAAGACCCCTATTTATAATATAAGGTGGACTCCAAACTTAATACAATATATATAAATAAAAGATAACACATCCGTTGGATGCAACATAAAGCATGAAATTAATTCAAAAGACTATTACATCAACCAGAATTATTGCATTCACTATTCCACCAACCGGTACTATTTCATCCATGGTTATTATTAGCCATAATTCTTTTGAAGTGACCTCATTAGAGTTCCACTATAATTTTCTATCATTAATTTGAGCCGAAGTGGGTTACCTTTTGCTCCCAATTTTCTTCTTCATACGACCCTTGATTAGAAATCGACTTGTCATCTTCTAAAAATAATTCTTTCGTCAGTTTCAGATAAAGTTCTTGTATTATTTGTTTGATTTGATCCAGAGATTCTTGAGGATATTTCCTTCTAATTTGATCATGAATTTTTTTAAGTGAAAATTTTTGGGATCTCTGTTCTTGATTATTTTCGACATTAGAATTAATGACTTTATTAATTTGAATTATTTTATCACCAACAACGATTTGTGACCACCATTCAATGAAGAAGGTACGCAATAAGTCTTCGAATTTGACTCTATCTTGTTGATGACATAGATTTCAAGCAAAGATCCATGGAATTTGCGCTTGACAAAAGAATAACAATTCACACATTCCAGTGGCTAATATTTCATTTGTTATTTTGCTGAGCCGAGGAGAAGAATTAACCCACGTTGGATATAGTTCATTGTTGGGTTCATAAAGGATTTCATTAGTGGCTCCAAATTTTTCTCACCATTCTAAAAACCAATTTGATATTTCTTTATTCAAAATTTCAGGCATTAACACAAAAAGCAAAGAATGTAGGATTAATGAGCAAAAAAAACTCGATTCATAGCTTTGACATAGGTCCAACAATTAAAAAGAAAAGATTTTTTTCTAATTACTTACTGGATGAATAAATTAAACCAGTTTAGTTTGAAAAGGAGTTAAACCCCATTCCACTAATGCAAGATGCAATTTATTATTTCTTTGATATATGTAATAGAATTATTTGGTTCATTATAATAATGTTGAATTTCAATGCATTGTAATGAAGTGAGGATTTCCTCATATGATTCTCAATCAAGACTATATTGAGCATAGATTATTGTGCCCAAATATCTCTTCTGGATTTTCTAAGGATCATTAATTTCATAATCCTCTAAATTGATTTTGAGAATTTTTTCTTTCGATATATTTTGCACAAATTCTTGTAACTTCTTGGATTTATAAATTAAAAGATTGAGGAGATTTATTTTCTGATGTGGAGGCCATTGGACTTCGATATAAATATTGTTGTAAATTTATAAATTTTCGTGGAGCCACATTAGGCTGACCCCTACCTCTCCCCCTTCTAAAGGTGAAAGCACCCTGTTGGGGTGTCATTCTAACCCTTTGATGAGGGGTGATCAACCCCTCCTTGTCTCTCTCCCTGCAAAAATTTATGAGTGAGAAGATCGGGTAAAGAATTAATATTACCTGCAATATATTCTATATCAAATTCAAAACATGATAATTGAGCTTGCTAATTTACAAAAATTTGTTTAGAAACAAGATTTTTTACGTCTCTTTGCAGTATATACTTAATTGAACTGCAATCAAATTGTAATGAGAATTTATAATTTAATAAATCATGTTGAAATTTGGTAATGTATTTGACTATTAGAAGCAATTCTTTTTTGATGGTCGAGAATTTTTCTTGAGTGGTATTCCACTTTTCAGACGTAAAGCAAACTAATTGTTTGGTATTAAAGGTTTTTTGCTTTAAGATTCCTCCATAGCCAATATTAGAAGCATCTGTGTCTACCATTTTAGGGGGAGATAGATCTGTTATATGTAAATAAGATAACATTTTTACCTTTTGCTTAATTAATTGGACAACTTTAGTATGATTCTCTATCCATGGATTATGTTGTTTCTATAATATATTGTAAAGAATAGTAGTAGAGATTACTAGCCCATTATTTTTGGCAAGCCATTGAAATGTCTGGAGATGTTTAAAATGTTCCCTATTAATTTAGAGAAAAAAAGCACATCATAAATACAAACTAGTATATAATCAGAATATGAATTGAAGATTTCATTCATAATTTTCTAAGATTTTTAAGAAGCATTTTTGAAACCAAACAACATAACATTCCATTCATAATGACCAAACGGAACAATTAAAGCCATTTTATACTTGTCATATTCAAGTATTTGAATTTGTGAGTATCCAGATATTAAATCAAATTTCAAAAATATTAGAGATTTACTTAAACGATTAAGTAAGTATCTTTTATTTGCTATGGGATATCGAATCCAGTTTAAAACATCATTTAAGGGTTTATATTTGATAACTAATCTAGTTTTATTTCTTTCCTTTTCTGCATTATTCATAACATAGAATGCAGTACAACACCAATGTGAGCTAGATTTTCTAATTAATTTCTTATTAAGGAGTTCATTAATTTCTTCTTTACAAATCTTTAAATATTCTTGATTCATTTGAGAAGGTCGTGCCATTGTCTTGATGTTTTTTTCATCAAAATTATCAATATATGGTAAAGCAATACAATGTTTTTTTTTTCTATCCCAAAAGACAGCTGGATTGTCACCATAAATTTCTTTTAACAATTTTATTTGTAAAGTAGAAATTTTTTGTTTTATTGAATTATTTTTCAATTTTCCTTCTATAGGTAATAAAGTAATTTCCTCTTATAATAAATTAATTTTATTTTATTTGTCTATATTGTTTTATTCCATTCAAAATAAGTTTTGTAGGATTAGTAATAAATTTAAAAATAATGATTTTTCTAAATTTATTAGAATATATGTAAGTATTATCGATTTTGTTAACTGACAAAATTTTATATAAAAACGGAGTTCCCAAAATAATATGTTGAGTTAAATTTTAACTAAATGGAGTGTTAATGCAAATATCATTTTTACAAATATTAGCAGAAGAAAATTTATATTTAAATTTCATTTTATTTCCAGACGCAAAATTTAGCTGCTACGTAGTTTTCTCAAAATATTTAGAAGGTATTATTCCTTCTTGAATAAAATTCATATTTGCTCCACTATCAACAAAAGCAGTAAGATTAGATAAAGTATATTCTTGATTTATATTTGAATTAATGGTTATAAACCATTTATGCATAATAACTTTTTGCAAAGAATTTAAAAAAATATTGCTCTAAATTATTATCTTTTTCTATTCATATTTCAGTAATTGTATGATTTAAATCTAAATTTAGTAATATAGTATTTATTTTTTCTTGAATTTTTTTGAAAAATATTTATCTCAAATTTTAAAATATTAACTTCATTTTTTAAATCATTTATAGTAGTAGGTCTACTTTCAGTTTTTAAAATTAAAGCTTTATTTAAAGCATCTTTCATTGAATATCATTGAAAATGAATGGTATTAGAAGAGGAGGATTCTTCTTTAGATTCAATTATTATTTTAAGCATTTTATTTCTATTCTTTTCATCCTCAATTTGGGATGCAATTTTAAGTATTTCTTCTTTTATTAAAGAAGATAAAGTAAATAAGTCGTTCATTTCGACTATAGGTTTGTAACAATTTTCTTTATTACATTTGCACTCAGATTCTGTGAGATTATTTTCGTCAAATTCTGATGAATAAAATGAATCATCCTCAATTTCGTCTGAATTATCAGACGTCTCTGAATTCTTAGGAGACAAATTTAATTAAAATTTTAAAATAGATAGCTTAATATTTTCATCAATATTAAGCTCATTTAATTTTATTTTTACTATGCATGTATTTGCATAGTGGTCAATTTTGCCACATTTGTAGCATTTTATTTCCTTGATTTCTCTATTTTTGATTTTCTTACGAGAAATCTTTGGTCTTTTCTCTAAATAATGTTTTTTTTTTTCAGAATTCTTATGTTATTTCTTCTTTTTGTGAAAAGATTTTTCTTTTTCTTCTGGAAATTTAGAAATATCAAAAGCAAGTTGTTCACAGATAGAGCCTAATTGCTTTCATTCTGTTAATCTTTCTTTTTCAATTTGATATCTCAATTTGTGATATGTACATAAGGCTAAGCCTTCTTGTACACAAGTATTTATAATTTTTCTATATGTCAGATTTTTATATGGAATACGTTTAATATTAGTATCTTGTAGATGCCTTTTTACTTTCTCAACAAAAAGATTTGGTAAACCTTCAATAAATTTTTGCTTCCAGTGCGTACTATTCACATATGGTAGAGACATTACTCTAATTAAAAATACAACTTTATACTAATGAAAATGTGTCAAAGTAGGACATCTTAATTTTTGTAAAAGATAACATATTTGCTCTACATTATAGGGTACTATATCATTAAAATGATGTAATATTGATGATTAATTTATAAACATCACCAGTATTTTCTTGATTAGGGTTTCCTATCATTGAAGGACTTGCAAATTCTTCTCTTTATTCTTCAATTAAATAATTATCCCACCAATTTTTGAGTAGGCCAGTAAACCCACATGTTAACTAGGTTACAATTTGATTGGCTCGATTATTATGACTAGGTGCACCAGAGGCATAAATTATCATTCTTTAGAATACTATTGATACACCAAAAATATATGCATATTTTGATCTATATTTTAAACTCATTTTTGGTAATATTGCACTTTAAAGGAGGGTATTTTTCATTTTTTTTGCAGGTTGTTGATCTTTAGTACTTGAAGCAAAAAGGATGGACTTTGGAGTCAAAATGACATTTTTGAAGAAATACTCAGCGCCAATGGTGCCAGGATGGACGCCGAAGGCGACAGGATAGACGCCGACGGTGCTAGGATGGATGCCGACGGTGCCATGATGGATGCCGACGGTGCTAAGATGGACGCCGACGACGCAGAACTACAGAATAAAGGTCAGACTATCGTCAATGCTGATAGCACGAGGAGAAGCGTCGACGGTGCCATTTAACATATAGTTCACGGGTCATTGGAGCCAACGATGTTAGACTGGGCGCTGACGACACCAATGTCAGTACAAGACCTGTTTCTAGAAGATTAAATGAAATTGGATGATTTTTAAAGAGTTTTTGGATGCTCTTATTGGAAAAAGGACATTAGGCTCTATTTAGAGCGGAAATTGATAAAAAAAGACATCCCTTCGCCCCTTTCAACCGCTTTCCACTCTCTTTCACACTATTCCACATTCTCAACATCCACTTAGAGTCCATTAATCATTTATTTCTTTAGAGTTTTGAGTTTTTTAGGTGAGTTTAAGTGTGAATTCTTCTCTAAGAGTTTTAGAGAAGGAGAAAAGTGAGAGATTTCTTCTTTCTACATCTTCTAAGAGAGGCTACAAGGGATTTGCTTTGAGAAAGAGTTTAAGATAAGTGTTGTTTGTTCACTATTATTATATGAACTTCTTTTATATATAAAATTTGTGTTTTGTTTTATCTTTCTCAAGAAGTCTGAGTAGTTTCCTTTATCTTTCTCCCTACTCCGAGATATGATGAAATGTAGAGATAAATTGGGTCCCAATTTTAAAATATAAAATAAATTGTGATAGTTTTTCAACTCTGTTCATAATTTAATTTTCGATTTGAAAAATTAAATTATTAAAATCTGTTGTGAAACATATGATCTGGAAAATGGAGTACGAGTTCTACAACAAGAGTGAGATTAACATTTAATTCCTTGAAAGAGTATTTCGTTCTTGGAATTAAGTGCAAATAAATAGGGAAATATACTTTTTTGGGAGTAGAATTGGAGATTTTAGGGTGACAGACTAAAATTCTCAATTCAGTCTTAGTGTTTAAGAGCTAAAGTGAGTGTTAGGCTTCATGGGAAGGGAAGTGAGAGCTCTAGTGTGAGAGCCAGTCTCCTCCTAGGCTAACCAGGGATTTAGGAACCTAAGATTAGTCAATGATTTTCTATAACACTGAATCAGGGTAGAGAATTAAAACTACTCATATTTGGCACAATACCTATTTAAACCATTTATCTCATATCATTTTACCAGAAACTCATTGTATTGGGAAAAATGCTTTTCTATATTAGAAAACTTCATCACATAAAATATTGTTTAGTAGTTACTATTTAAACTTTGCATTTCAGTTTTGCTAGTAGTTGATAATTTAGTTTTGATAGTATCTCAAACAATTTAAAATTAGTGACAGTAATTTTTTTTTTCTGTGACTTTCCTAGTTAATTTATTAATTTAAAATTAAACCTTCCTTGTGGGTTCGATATTTGGGTCTTAAAAAGAAAGTATTATATTACTTAATAATGATACATATACTTTTATAGATTCCTAACATAAATTGCTTAAATTTCTTTTTCATAAAATAACACATCAAGTTTTTGGCATCGTTGTAATGCGGAGTCAAATTTATATGTGTTACACAACTATATTTTTGGGATTGTTGACCTCACTTTTGGTTGAGGTCTAGTTTTTTCCTCTTTAGCAGCCTAGGTTCTAACCATAGGACTTTCCTGTTGACTATTCCTAAGAAATTTAGAAAAGGAACCCTCACCATTAGAAATTCCAAACTCTTCTTTTCTTAACTTGAAGGTCCACATGGTGGTCCTAAACTCTAACACTAAGTAGGTGAAGTCATTAAGGGGGAGCCTAATGAGAGTTCCCACATGACTACTTAACCTTAGGGTTGACCATGGGTGTTGGTCTAAAGCTAAGGTACTCACCTTGCTTACAATCATTCACAAATACAAACCTAAAATTTAAGGTATAAACATAAAAGCAAATATAAACACTACTGACATCACAATCTTAACATAAATACAAAATTGCAAACATGATAGAAGAAAAATAAAGGGTAGCAATTTCTAAATTTTAAGTTTAAGATCTAAGCTAGCAAGATTTTCTACTTTAAAACAGATATGAAATTAACTTTAAGTTCTTAACTAACTAAATCATAGAACTAAACAGAAAACAACAGTTACTATCCTAAAACTTAAAAATAAAATACTAACTTCCACAAATATCATAATAAAAATAAAACATCAAAGTCCAAAACACAACATAGTCCAAAACAACACACATGCAAATGTAGCAAGCCCAGACTACATAGCTCATATCATATTACAATCATAAAATAAATCTCTCAGCTCTACTTTTAATCCTCAAAATCATCGATATACCACTTTTCGGCAGGCTCATAATATGATATCAAGGATATGGAAGAAATTGCACTCCTGGGTCATCTCTAATTAGGCTCTCCAAAGATGAGTGCAATTTCTCTTCATAATCACTCTTCTTTCTATTATAACTATTAGTATGATCTGCAAAACGCTCTAAATTTTGTACCTTATCGACAGATATATCATCTTCTGCAATAAATCATCTCGGGTATCAGTAAACTCACCTCGAGATGTAGAAGCACGTGAAGTAGATGGTCTAGATGAAGAAGCGGTAGAGGTAGATGCAACAGGCGTTTCTATTCCATAGCTCCTGGAAAATCCTCCTCTACAACCAAAAATCTAATTCTCAGAATAATTCTTCACATTCACCTTTTTGATGGGCTTTAAAGGTAATAGAACTTTTTCCAACTATCATACTTAACCTCAGCCTACTCGCACAAAGAAAAAATCAAGGAAGCAAATCTCAAACCTGTAGTTGTAACAGTTGTAGCAGAACTGATAATAGTCCGACAGATCAAAGCTCCAATGTTGATGAGCTTTTCCTCTTGAATACAATAGTTCAACATCACTCTTTCTCTAATCACTTCACTGAGTTGATTGGTCGGAAGCAGAAATAAAGCCAGGCCTGTGAAGGTGCACATAACTTTGAAGTTAGGAAATTTACTCTCCTCTCATTGGTAATCCTCCAAAGTCCTCTCCCAATAGTTAAGTATGAAATAATCTTTTCTAACTCCGCTTAAGTAGAACTATAATTTGCATAAAAACATATAGTATCTGGTGGTAAATGGTAAAATAAGTTGATTACCTCTGCAAAAAAGGTACCCACTTTCCTCGAAACAAAACTCGATTGTCTTCAGCTTCAGGTACATTTGCATAAAACTCCCTCACAACAGAAATCACTGCGACAACAGAGAAACAACATAATTATTCCCAATGTCGGCGAACAATTATATCTTCCACGTCTCCACCTAGATTTTTAAAACATCGCTCCTAAATCAATTTTTGTGACTTTAGATCATCACTATATCGATCTTAAGCCTTTGAACTTACAAATTTGCTCGAATCAAACGGGATTTTCCTTTACTTGAGCGATACATATACTTGCGTTGATAAGTGTGACTTTACAATTATTGAATATTTTATACATAATTCTAATATTACTCCCTGTGGGATCGATATCTAGGACTCCATTAGAGCCCTATATTACTTGATTTCTAAACCACTTCCTGTGGGATCGATATCTAGGACTCCATTAGAGCCCTATATTACTTGAGCTAGTTCTAAACCACTCCCTGTGGGATTGATATCTAGTACTCCATTAGAGCCCTATATTACTTGTGCGATATTATTACTCCCTGTGGGATTGATATCTAAGACTCCATTAGAGCCCTATATTACTTGAGTGATACGTATTACTCCCTGTGGGATTGATATCTAAGACTCCATTAGAGCCCTATATTACTTGAGTGATACGTATACTTGCATTGATAAGTGTGACTTTACAATTATTGAATATTTTATACATACATCTTTATTCTTGCGTTGATAAGTGTGACTTTACAATTATTGAATATTTATTACATCCATATTTATCTTATTGTTGATAAGTGTGACTTTACAATTATTGAATATTTATTACGTCCATATTTATCTTATATTTTAAGCTTATATAAAGTCGTCGGTCAAGTTTTTGGCGCCGTTGCCCGGGAATTAAATCTTCTAGTAGCGCTGTCAAATTCTTGTATTTGTTGGTTTAAAAATAAAGGTCGCTGTCAAGTTTTTGGCACCTTTACTAGGGAATTAAATCTTCTAGTAGTGCTGTCAAATTCTTGTATTTGTTGGTTTATAAAAAAAAAGTCGTTGTCAAGTTTTTGGAGCCGTTGCCGGGGAGTGATTGAGTGAGTGAGTAAAATCACGATCAGAGGAACGACAAATTAGGATTATTAGAAAATTTTTACTTGAATTACAACTTATTTTTATATTTAGTTAATTATATTACTGAGTACTCATTTCAAATTGTATCAGTAAATTTGGACCTGAAAATCTTATACCCAACGATTGAGAATTAGAACGCACTGTAAGAAGGATTAGAAAATTAAGAAGAGAACCTAGAAATTCTGATACAATGAAAAACAACTTGAACAACCAAGGAGTAGAGAATGAACACCAACCTAGATACCTAAGAGATTATGCAAATCCCACAGCAGATGAAATTCACTTATCTATCCAAAATCCTTATATAGCTACTAATTCATTTGAGTTTGGACCTGTTATTATCCAAATGGTACAAAACAATCAATTTGGAAGTACACCAAATGAAGATTCGACACCTCGCTAGTTTTTTAGAACTGTGTGCTACTTTTAAATATGACAAAGTCTCAAACGATGTTGTTAGACTTAGACTTGTTCCTTCACTGAAGGATAAGGCTAAGATGTGGTTAAATTCATTAGCACCAGGATTTATTGGAACTTGGGGAGAACTTTCACAAAAATTTCTATCCAAATATTATCCTCCAAAACTGCTAAACTTAAAAATGACATAACATCGTTTTGTCTGATTGATGGAGAGTCAACATACAAGCTTGGGAGAGATTTAAAGATCTTCTTAGGAAGTGTCCTCATCATTTGTTACCAGATTGGTTGATAATTCAAACTTTTTATAATGTATTAGTAGGATCTTTTAGATATATTATAGATGTTGCGGCTGGTGGTTCTTTAATGTTAAAGCCATTTGATGAAGCTTATTCATTAAAAGAAGAGATGGCTACCAATAATTTTCAATGGCCCTCTGAGCGGGTAAATCCTAAAAGACTAGCTAGTATCCATANAATGACTTTGAAATTTTTATCCTACCTCATTCATGGGTCAATTAAGACATCAAAGGACAAAAAGTGATTTTTGAAATTTTTATTTAATTTATATTTATATTTTCATGCAAAAATAAGATTTTTCAAAGAAAACTCCTAACTTCACCAAGGTAAATTCTAATCCCTTGAAATTTTTACTGGAGGTAGACCTAGAACAAAGAAGCCTTTGGAGCAAGTTTCATGGTTTTTTAAATTTAATTTGAATTTTAACAATTATTTTAAATTCTGGGGTATTTATTAAATATTAAATACTTTAATTGGAGAAAATTAAGTTTTATATTTTTGAAAAATCCTCCTAAGGTCATAGAACTTAGAGGAGAAAATTTTTATATTTTTCTGAGTTTTATTTGATTTATTGGAATTATTCTTAGTGAAAACCCATTTTATCCTTCAAAAATTATTTTTAATCTTTGAAATTCAGTATCTTTATTTAGAAAATTAGAAAAAATATTCTAATTGTTCCTAAGTGCTTAGGAAGCAATGTAGATCATTTCCATGAATTTTATTACTTTTGTGATTTTTATGGATTTTTAATTATTTAAATATTTAAAATAGGTTAAAAATAAAGTTTTGATTTTAAACCCCATTTTATCTTTAGAAAATACCCCTAATCACATAGAACTCAAAAAAATAATTTTTTACAAATTTTTGAGTTATATTTTGATTTTTAAAATTAATTTAAGTGTCAAAAATGTTATTTATCTTTAAAAATCAACTTAAGTTGCCAAATGAACTCAAACTATTTTGGAATTTTCATGGTGAGTTCTATGGATCCTAAATAATAGTGGAGATAAAAAATCAAGTCATTTTGTTCTTCGTATTTTTTAAAATTAATTATCTTAGTGATTTAGGGTTTGTAAAGATTAGGTGTATTTTAAATGACTTGGCTCATGAGAAATTTTCCTAAAAGTTCTCTGCTCATTATAAACCTTCCAAAATTTTCTTGAATTTTTCTAAGCAACATACTAATTTTCAAGATTATTTTAAGCAAATAATGCACATAAACTTGAAAATATGATTCTCTATCCAGGGACCTCCTCTGACTTTGGAAAAATCAGGGAACGTTCCCTAAGACTGAGGAAACAACATGCTAAAATTTCAAGCCATAGTGATATCACTACATGCATAGAGAATCAAAACATCCAAATCAGTATTTAATTAATTAAAAATAAAACATGCAACACATGGACTTAAAATTATTTCCAAATTGTTACTCTCTGTTCGCTGAGCAGGATGGTACTTTTCTTTTATTTTTGTGATTTTTCTACACCAAGATTTGAATTTTTAAAGCTAGGGATATTTTTTAAATTTTTTTAAATCTCTATTTATCTATTTAAATGGGCGGCGCCACATCAACCTACGGTGGCTTCGAAGCTCCATGCGGCGCGCTCCTATTCGAACCCGCCATCTACCTTACCGCTAACTCGGCCCGCGGTTTATGTTCCAAAGCACTGTCCGGCTTGATCTCGTTTGTCCATCCGATACACGTGCGATCGAATTGCTCCCCGTCATTGTCCCCGATAGCCTAGCCCAAGAAGCATCCATCTTCTAGCCTTAAGATCTCTCTCATTTCTTATCCAAATGAGATGATTTTTTTTAAATGCTTGCTTAGAGTAGAAGATCACATCCATAAGGTTATAATGCCATGAAATCAACTCAAAATAAATGGAGAGTTCAAATAAGCTCGGGAGGAAGAGAAGTTTTGTACCTTTGCTTTGAGAAGTGAAGCTTCGATCAGAGAGTCTTGGCATGTTTGTCGTGATCCAAAGAGACTAGAGATTGAGTCTCTGGTCTTAGTGTAAGGCTTAGGTATGATTTTGATCACGACCAAATTTGGGTGGGTGTCTGGAGCTATGGTAGAGGCTATGTGAGAGTGGGATTTGATAGGGCTTAAGCTCCTTTCTCTGTTATGAAGGTGTAGGTGAAGTTAATTTGAGTTTGGTGGACTGTGGAGGTGTATTGGGCTCTGTCCTGATCTCTGACAAGATTTTGAGCTTAAAATTGAACTCTGGCAGTGGAAATTGGTGAGCGAAAACAGTTGGAATGCACTGAGGGGATCTTAGGGAAGCTTTGTGGTCAGTTTGGGGAGGTTTCTGTAAGAAATTTTCAACACCTCTTTCCATGGCCGTGGGAGGTGTTTTTTATAAAAATGGCTAAGGGGTGACTGTCAAGCCTAATTAGGGGGTGAATTGTGCTACGTAGGTGGAGGGCAGAGGAGCTCTACAATTTAATTTGGCTGAGCTGGCCTCTAGGTTTGATTTGGGTGATGTTCCATGGTGGTGGCTCACGGTTTTGAGCTTGTCCGGCGACTAGGCCGGCCAGCCATGGAAGGGGGAGGTGGCTAGGTGCTCAGGTCATCCAATGGAATCTTTCAAAGCAATTTAATGCAATTGGGTTTAGTTTTGATTAAGTTATCCTAAGCATGTGCATTTTTTGAAATAAGATCCCTTAATTTGGCGGACTTTTGGTCCATGGCTTAGTTTAGGTGGTTTTAAGAGGTTTAGGCTTACTAGGGTCCAACTAATGGTTGTGGAGTGTTGACCTCACAATTGGTTGAGGTTTAGTTTTTTCTCTTTAGTAGCCTAAGGTCTAGCCATAGGACTTTCTTATTGACTATTCTTAGAAAACTAGGCATGGAACCCTCACCATTAGAAATTCTACACTCTTCAAAACTTAACTTGAAGTTCCACATATTGGTCTTAACCTCTAGCACTTAGTAGGTGGGGTCACTATGGAGGAAACTCAAGATGAGTCAGCCTTAGGACTGCTGGACCTTGGGTTGACCCTTGGTGTTTTTCTAGGGCTAAGGCACTCAGTTACAATCAATTGCACTCACAATCACTCACTACCCTAAACCCAAAACTTTTAGGCTCTGGTCCCTTGATACTTTTGGGAGATTCCTGTAGGTGGTCCTTTAAACCCACTAGACCTAGGCTAGCGTTTAGCTAAGATCACTACATAGAGGACCTAAAATGGGGTTTCCATTGGTCCGTGGCTTATTTATGGTGGTTGGCACTCCAACTCTACCAAGACACCCAACCTAGCCTTTTGCCGCTAAACTCCCCAAAATTACCTAGATACCCTTGCGACCCCAAATTTGGCCAAATTTCCCAAATTTACTCAAAATACCTAACTTGACTCAAAAACCATTTCAAACAACTTGAAAACACTCAATACTACCAAAATCACCAAAATTGGCCAAATTACCAAAATACCCCTCTTTAGCCCAAAATTCCAAAAATTTTAAAAAATCCCAAAAATTCCCAAAACCTCCCAAATATTCCTAATTTCATTTTCTCAACTATCACATGACCCAATTTGGCCAATTTAACCATATTTGATCAAAACCCCCAAATTACCCTTTAAAGGCCCATATTTTTCCCAAATCGCTCCAAATGTCCATGAATTTGATCCCAATCTCCCCAAATTGTAATCCCAAACTCAAATTCACCTTGAATATGACCAAAACAAATAAAATCCAAGGTAATTGGCCCCATGATTTGAACCCAATTTTGATTTAGATCAAAACTCAATTTTGGCCTTATGACTTGGTTCCACCAAATTAAACCCATAGCCGAGTCAATTGGCCCCAAATTTGCCCCAAATTGGCCATGTCTCAAAATCTCACCAAATTGAGGGTCTTAACCCCAAAATTTCCACTCCATCCCTTCATGAAAAATCTTCACAACATCTCCCTTGATTATTTGAACCATTCAATTTGGACTTAGCCTAAGGCTAGCCCAATCTAGACCCATGTCTAGCCCAACATACCCAAAATTAACCAAATTCCAAAAATCCCTCAAATTGATCTACCAATTGAACTCAAAACCACTTCAACCCTTCACCAAAAATCTTCATAACAATCATATACACAATGTTGATCAATCAATTGGGTCAATTAACATGGGTAACCTAGCCCAAACCCAAACTTTGATCACTTGAACCCACATTGGACCTATGCATTAAAGATGGCCTAACCACCCCAAAGTCATTAAATTAACTCCACCTCATCCATGAATTGGACCTTAGTGAAAAGCCTATACCTCTTAAAACCACCTAAACTAAGCCATGGACCAAATGTCCCATAAATCAAGGGATTTAATTCCACATTTTCTTTAGCCCTTAGATATTTTTTGCCAAACAAAGCCTAAAATCATTAAATTGCTGTGACTTATTCCACTGAGTTCCCTGAGCTCCTAGCCACCTCCCCCTGGCCGGCCGGCCATCCTAGTTTACAGAAAATGGCCAAATTGAGATCCAAACCCATGGGATTAAACCCAATTCAAACCTAGAGGCCACATCATCATAATTGAAGCTTAGAGCCTCTCTGCCCTCGACCTAGGCAGCACGTTCCACCCCCCAATTAGCCATGACAGCCACCCTAAGACATTTTTTTATAAAAGCTCCCCTCCACGTCAATGGAGTTAGAGCTAAAAATTACTCGAAGAGACTTCCTCAAATTGAGCCCAAAGCCTCTTTTAGACCTCCTCAGTGCAACCCAACCACCACATTGCTCTGAATCCCCTTGTCGGAGCCCAATTTTTTAGCTCAAAACCTTATCAGAGACAGGACAAAACTCCTCACACCTCTAAACTCCACCAAACTCAGATTAAACTCACCCACACCTTCACAACAGTGAAAGGAGCTAAAGCCTCATCAAATTCCCCTCTCATAGAGCCTCTGCCATAGGTCTAGACCAACACCCAAATCCGGTCATGATTGAAATCATATCTAGGCCTCACACCAAGACCAGAGACTCAATCCCTAGCCTCTTTGGATCACAACAAACGTGGTGAGACTCTCTGATCGAAGCTTCACTTCTGAGAGAAAAGGTCTAAAACTTCTCCCCCTCTAAAGCATATTTTAATTCTCCATTTGATTAGGCTTAATTTAATTAAATGATTACCATATGAATGTGTTTGTCTCACTTAGATGAGTTCATAGGATCAAACCTGAAGTGATTTAGTTGAGTCTAGGCCGAGATCTTAAGGTTTTAGTGTGGACGGTCACAGGATCACTCTATCGGGGACGGTGATGGGGAGCCATTTGATCAAGTGTGTATCAAATGGATGAAGGAGATCGAGCCGGACAACACTTCAGAACATAAATTACGGACCGAGTCAATGCTGAGGTGGATGGCGACGTCAAATGGGAGCGCGCTGCGTGGAGTTTGGATACATGGCCAATTTATTTTTCTTATTTATTTAAATACCCGTAACTTAAAAAATTCATATCTTGATGTAGAACAATCACAAAAATAAAATAAAAATACACTTTTGCTCATTGAATAGAGGAGAATAATGTGGAAATAATTTTAAACCCATGTGATGCATCTTTTAGTTTTAATTAATTAAACACTCATTTGAATCTTTTGATTCTCCATGCATATAGGTGTTTTATTATAGCTTAGAGTTTTAACATGTTGTTGCCTCTGTCTTAGGGAACATTCCCTGATTTTTCTAAAGTCAGAGGAGGTTCCTAGACAGAGAATCACATTTTTCAAATTTATATGCATTATTTGCTTAAAATAATCATAGAAATTAGCATGTTACTTAGAAAAATCCAAGAAAAGTTTGGAAAATTTACTATAACCAAAGAACCCTTAAGAAAATTTCTCGTGAGCCAAGTCATTCAAAATACACCTAATCTTTACAAGCCCTAAATCACTAATATAATTAATTTTGAAAAATACAAACAATAAAATGACTTGATTTTTTATCTTCACTATTACTTAAGATCCAGAGAACTCACCATAAAAATTTCAAAATATTTTAAATTCATTTGATAACTTAAATTAATTTTTCAAGTTAATTAACATTTCTGGCTCTAAAATGATTTTTAATAATTAAAATATAACTTGAAAAAGTATAAAACTTGGTTTTTAAAGTTCTTTGTGATCAGGAGTATTTTCTAAAAATAAAATGATATTTAAAATAAAAATTTGTTTTTTAGCCTATTTTAAATATCTAAATAATTAAAAATCTATAAAAGTCAAAAAAATAATAAAATTCATGAAAATGTTCTAAATTGTTTCCTAAGCACTTAAGAACAATTGAAATAATTTTCCTAGTTTTCTAAATAAAGATATTGAATTTTAAAGCTCAAAAGAATTTTTTAAAGGCTAAAAATGAGTTTTCACTAAAAATAATTCCAATAAATCAAATAAAATTCAGAAAAATACTAAAGCTTCTCCTTTGAGCTTTTTGACCTCAGGAGGACTTTTTAAAAATACAAAACCTAATTTTCCCCATTTAAAATATTTTATAATTCATGAATACCATAAAAATTAAAATAATACTTAAAATTCAAATTAAATTGAAAACTTCATGAAATTTAGTCTAAAAGCTTCTCCAGTCTAGGTTTACCTCTAGTAAAAAATTCAAGGGATTAGGACTCACCTTGGTCAAGTTAGAAATTTTCTTTGAAAAATCCTATTTTTGCATGAAAATAATTATATAAAATTAATTAAATTTTGAAACATCACATTTTCTCCTATGATGTTTTAATTGACCCATGAATAAGGTAGTAAAAATTTCAAAGTTATTTGAATTGAATTTGACAAATTATGAAGTGTTAGAGCCTTAGGGGTAAATATTTAATTTTGGAGATTTAGCCTTAATTAATATTTAGACTTAGTTTAAAGAGGGAAATGGGT
Organism: Phalaenopsis hybrid cultivar; assembly: GCA_002079205.1. Taxonomy (NCBI): domain Eukaryota; kingdom Viridiplantae; phylum Streptophyta; class Magnoliopsida; order Asparagales; family Orchidaceae; genus Phalaenopsis; species Phalaenopsis hybrid cultivar. Next base: position 239,648 of record JXCR01144653.1, on the reverse strand, counting down.
AACCTCTGATCTTAATTTGGATGTATGAAACATAAGGGGTTAATTGGTAGAAACCAACTTCATCCCAATTGAAAAGATAGGTTAATAAATTTCTAAATTATTAAAATTTGGAAGTTTATTAAAATTAAATGATTCTAGATTTAAGGGTATGACTTCTGAAGTCAATAACTAATCAATTTAATACCCCTATTTTGACCTTTAAATAAAATTCAAATCATTAATTATGACCACCTAAAGTTAATATTTTTCAAAACTAATTAAGACACTCACCTAGGTCTTAAGGGCTTAGCAGTGACTTAGGTTAAATCAAGTTTCATTTAAATAAGGATTAGAAAAGTAAACATCTTTTAAAATTAAAACATCATTCAAACACTACAAGCCCAATTATAATTAAAATTTGGTTAAGTGTTCGAATAACACTAACCTGCCTCTTTAAGGGTCTTCACCCACATAATTTTTAAAACTAAATTACAAATGATAATTACCTTACTCTTAAGGATAATTGAGACATCAATGTTCATTGAGCATTAGGGTGTTTTAAAGGATGAATTATTAAGCAACATAATAAGTTTAAAATAACTAGAGATTTTCCACCAGGCAACGAGAGAGTAGCACAGACCTGCTTCTTTCTTTAGATTTGTTGGATACCTCGGAAATCTACTAAACTTAATATGTTTTGCTTGACAACATCATCCTTAATTAAATTCCTAAGGACCCACCAAGATATGACCCAGAGTTAGGTAGGTCGTCAAAATTTTACTTCTCTATCTCATATAAACTGTCTTAACATGCCTTTTGAGTTTCAGGTGGTGGAACGAGAAGACTCGCCAGTTACGCTTTTAAAGTTTGCAGGATTGTCTTTCACGTACTGTGCTTGTATACCTACAAACTCGCATGCTAAACAACGACGCCACCCTGCATGAAAGCTAAAACTATCAGGATAGCCACAAAATAAAAACCGAAACAAAAATTAAAGTCAACGAAGATAAAATTCAGTGCCACAACATTTAAAATATAAAACAACTAAAAATTTAATCTCAAACATCACTCAAAAATACAATTGCATGTAAATTAATACATCTCTATAGGGTGATCGGGAATTCTTCGGAGGAGGTAACCTACGGTTGCTAACGAGGCTTCCCATGTTCTAAATGAAATTATGGAACCCATTCAGTTAAGTTTAGTAAGTTCATTTGGACTAAGTGAATCAAATAGAAAATAGTGGTTCCGTAACAAGGGAACCGTAGGATCCTAACCGGTGTCGCTCTAATCAACATAACATGCCCCCATAATGTTTAAAGAACTTCAACCATAAGGCCACCTGATTTGACATTATAATTTGACACACTAGAAAACTCAAGCTCTTTGTGGCAAGGAGCTTGGAGCTAGCATGGTGGACAGAAGGACCATCTTCAACAACAAAATTTGTCTTCCCCAGTTAAACCAATATTTTTTCCTTAGACTTAAACAACAAAGCCATAGGACTTTGAGGTTGCTTGCTTATGCAACGTAAATATAGACTTAAACAACAAAGCCATAGGACTTCAAGGTTGCTTGCTTATGCAACGTAAATCCTCATCTTATCTTTAGGACTTTGCAGACTTAAACAACAAAGCCATAGGACTTTGAGGTTGCTTGCTTATGCAACATAAATCCTCACAGAGCTTGGAGCTAGCATGGTGGGCAGCACGACCATCTTCAATAGCAAAACCTATCTTCCCCAGCTAAACCAATCTTCCTTCCTTAGATATAAACAACAAAGCCATAGGACTTCGAGGTTGCTTGCTTATGCAACGTAAATCCTCACCTTATGTTTAAGCCTTTGTACAAATCTGCTCTAAAATATAAGCCCTAACTTGTCTTAGGATTCTGAGGTTGTCGTCCATTACGACCTAAACCCTCACATTTTCGAGGATATTTGTGTGATCGTTTCACATGAATGTAAGCCCTAACAAATAAAATTGACAGGATGAAACACCTAAATATTTCTCCTCAAAACTGAAGCCAAACATTAGGATAGCTTGGGAAGTCACCGGGCTTCTCCTCTGGATCCATGACATCCCCTAGTTCTTCCTCCTTTGGACTCTACAACAAAATTTTCCAAATTTGAACCAATCCCCTTTCACACCTCTATGTCCGATCTCATTGAAAAGTCCTACCCTTTCAAACTCCTTGAAGATAATATTTTATAATTTTTATCGAGAGACTTCTTAGGTGACTTTGGTCATTTAATATGTAATTAACTATAGGGGCTTGCCTTTATAGGAAGCATGTCTGAACCCAGCTTAATATAAACCCTATTTAATTCTTTATATTAAATATGGGAACTTGTCAGCAAATACAAAGGTTTCACAGACCAAACGGATGTCATATATTCCATAGTTAATTTGAGTGAGCCTCATCCTCAAGTTTTGTGTTTATCCTTCAGGATAGATTCAAGGTTTGAGGTACATTACTCTTTCATTTAAACTACGAAAAATATGGGGTTAATTTGATTTCATTTTTTTTAAAACTAAATACATATGTAAATTAAAACGTCCTTGCAAATTGGGTGACTTGATTTTGATTCCGGTGACCAAAATCTTCTTACGGGCAGCTCTCCAAACAAAAATAACACCGACATAGAGTCATTAATTTGGAAACTTTGGGGTTGTTATGCCATCTTTAGCGCATGGGTTCAATGTGGGTTCAAGTGATCAAAGCTTGGGTTTGGGCTAGGTTAGCCATGTCAATTGGCATAATTTATTGATCAAAATTGTGTAGATGATTGTTATGACATTTTTGGTGAAGGGTTGAAGTGATTTTGAGTTCAATTGGTAGGTCAATTTGAGGGATTTTTTAAATTTGGCAAATTTCGGCATGTTGCGTTAGACATGAGTCTAGGTTGGGTTTGCCTTGGGCTAGTCCAAATTGAATGGTCCACATGATCAAGATAGATGTTGTGAATATTTTTAATGAAGGGATAGAGTGGAAATTTTGGGGCTAAGGCCATCAATTTTGTGAGATATTGAGACATGGTCAATTTAGGGTAAATTTGGGGCTTTTGGACTTAGGTTGAAATCTAATGAAATTAAGGTCTCACCAAGGATAATTTAAGATCAAGTTTGAAGCATGGGGATGTTATGAAGGTTTCTCAACAAAAATTGTCGCAAATTGAGTAGACTATGAGTTCAATTTGGTGCAACCAAGTCATGTGGCAAAAATTGAGTTTTTTGTTTGGCTCAAATTAGGTTCAAATAATGGACCAATTAAGCTTGAATTTGGTCTATATTGGTCACATCAAGGGTGAATTTGAGTTTATAATTGAAATTGAGGTAAATTGAGACCAATTGGATAGACATTTGTGGTAATTTGGGGAAAATATGGGCCTTCAAAAGGCAATTTAGGGGTTTTGGTCAAAGATGGCCAAATTATCCAAATTGGGTCATATGATAGTTGAGAAAAATGAAATTGGGAATATTTGGGAGGTGCTGAGAATTTTTGGGATTTTTTGGAATTTTTTGAATTTTGGGGCAAAGAAGGGTATTTTGGTAATTTGGGGGAATTTAAGGGCAAAAGGTTGGGTTGGGTGTCTTGGTAGAGTTGGAGTGCCAACCACCATTAATAGTCCATGGACCAATTGAAAACCCATTTTGGGTCGTCTATGTAGTGGTTTTAGCCAAACCCTAGTCTAGAGCTAATGGGTTTAGGGGACCACCTACATGAGTCTCCCAAAAGTATCAAGGGACCAAAGTCAGAAGATTCTGGGTTTAAGGTAGTGATTACAAGTTAGTGCCTTAGCCCCAGACCAACACCCAGGGTCAACCCTAAGGTCCAGCAGTCCTAAGGGTAACTCATCTTGAGTTCCCCCATAGTGACCCAACCTACTAAGTGCTAGAGGTTAGGACCAATATGTGGAACTTCAAGTTGACTAGAGAAGAGTTTGAGTTTCTAATAGTGAGAATCCTTGTCTAGTTTTCTAAGAATAGTCAATAGAAAAGTCCTACGGCTAGATGTTAGGCTACTAATGAGAAAAACTAAGCCTCAACCAAAAGTGAGGTCAACAAATGGACCCCCAATAGGTGGGGTGTGTTGGGCAAGCACACCGCGCATATTGGCGTTGACCGACGAGATCAACAAATACCAACACAAACTCTTGAGTCAACAGACCCAGAAGTATGTGTAGATTTGTGTGTGTGATTTGTTTCTTCTAGGGAATTAGCAGATGATCGTTTGATTGAAATCAAGGAGTAGGGATTCTCGCAGGGGATTAGAGAGTGAATTGAGTTATGAAATTTTAGGTATTTATAAAAGATGGGAGTCAGTATATAAGTGTTGACCCCAAGATGGGAATCAAAATTTGGGTATCAATCCCGAAAAAAGAATCAGATTTCATAATCCATTTAAGGTGGTCTTGAAAGTAATTTCAAAAGATGAGAATAGGATTGTGTGGGAGGACCGAATTGAGATGGAAAACACAGAGGCTCACATATGACTTGAAAGGGTAACAACAGTGTAGAAGATGACAACCATTAAGGATATGTCTCCAGAAAAAAAGGATTGTACCAGTTCGAGTTACCACTGAAGAGTTACATTCGAACTGACATATGACAAGGAGAATATATATGTCACGTTAGGAAGGAAAGTGCTAGGACTCACACCCAAACCAAGCAATGATGAAGAAATATATGCTACATTGAGGAGGATAGCACTAGGACTTACATCCAACTCAAGAGATAACAAGAAAGTATGTGCGTCACGTTAGGAAGGAAAGCACTAGGACTCACATCCAACCCAAGAGGTGATGAGGGAATATATGTGTTACATTGAGAAGGAAAGCACTAGAACACACATCCAACTCAATAAGTAACAAGAAAATATGTGTGTCATGTTAGGAAGGAAAGCACTAGGTCTCACATCCAACCTAAGAGGTGACGAGGGAAAATATGTGTTACATTGAGAAGGAATGCACTAGAACTCACATCCAACTCAATAGGTAACAAGAAAATATGTGGGTTACATTGAGAAGGAAAGCACCAGGACTCACATCCAGCTTAAAAGGTAACAAGAAAGTATGTGAGTCACGTTAGGAAGGAAAGAACTAGGACTCACATTCAACCCAAGCGGTGACAAGAATGTATATGTGTTACATTAGATAGGAAAGCACTGGGACTCATATCCAACCGAAGTGGTAACAAGAAAGAATGTGCATCACATTAGGAAGGAATGCACTAGGACTCACATCAAACCCAAGCAGTGACAAGAAAGTATGTGCGTCACTTTAGGAATGGAAGCACTAGGAGTCACATTTAACTCCAGCGGTGACAAGAAAGTATGTGTGCTACATTAAGAAGGAAAGCACTAGGACTCACATCCAACCCAAGAGGTAACAAGAAAGAATGTGCGTCACGTTAGGAAGGAAAGCACTAGGACTCACATCCAATCCAAGCGATGACAAGAAAGTATGTAAAGGAATTGGAATTTAGGTACTAATCCGGAAATGATAATTGAATTTTTGTTATTATTCTTGAAAAAAGAGTCGGAAGTCAGGGACCGACCTTAAAAATTAAAGATAGGATGCCATGCTCTATTAAAAGGGGTCTTATACCAATCTCTAATATGAGGAGTCAAAATTTTGTTACTGACTCCGAGAGTCATATGAAAATAGTGTAGAGAGATTGTGATGTTGAATTTGTAGAAATGTGTCATGTGAAAAGGTTGATTTTGTTGAAGAAGATTTGTAGACTTTTGTGGGGTTTTTTACAGAAAGCGAAATTCCGCGAGGATATGAAGAGAGTTAATGATAATAAAGATGGTCTTACTGCACACACAAAAAGTAAGAAACTCTGAGAATGAGAGAATCCACTCAATAGATTCATTTTATTTTCTTGTTGTTTTTATCACTTTTAATTTTCCAAAATATGTCTTTAAAATTTTAATGTTAGTTGGTTGATTTTTAAAAAAAATTTTATTTTGTTGTTGTTTATAAAAAAATTTAGTTAAACTTATTTATTGTTAAAGGTTTGTTGTTTCGTTCTTTGTTCATTGAAATTCAGATCCAAGGCATTGTTTGTGGCTTCCATCTATCGCACAAAAATGAAACTGACAAAAAGGCATATTTTTAAGAGAAATTTCCATTAATCTGCTTCAATAAAGATGTTACAGATCAAACATAGGCTAACACCTAAAAATGTACAATATATACTCCAAGTTGAAGTACATCCATAACATCTCATGCCATGAATACATTGTAAGCTGAACATATCAGAAACATATCATGTTGCTTTTAAAAAAAAAAGTGAACCCTCTGACCATCTGTACCAAGTAGGACGAGCTCCTTATCAAGCAAACCTTCTAAGCCAAGCTCCAGGATAAGAGTTCCCTTTGCATGTACTTAGAGGTACAACCCTCTCACAGCTCGTACGGTAGTAGCTCTTCTAATTCCAGATTTGGCTGAAATTCATATGGTATTTTACTATCATCCATCCTCCAGAAGGTCATGGATATCTTACGGTGTTTTATCCCTGGAATGCTATGTTTGACGACATCTGCACCGTTGCCTTTAAGAACCAAGACTGAACCGATTGGTAGAGGAATCTCCACAGAGCCTCTAAACTCACCAGAGCTGACGATGTCATTTTCTTGCCCAAATAAGATGTTACTTTTACTCAGGAATGAGACTGTACAAAAAGGCCTCACGAAGTCATGGTGATCGATGTGTGGAGGAATGCAATCACCCTTGTCGTAGATGTTGATAATTCAACTATTTGGAATGTAGGTAACAGGCAGAATACTCCATCTGACGATTCTTTTGATCATCCACTCTTTCATTGAAGGTAGTGGATCTACCTAATCGTGTTTGAGGATCCCAGGTGGATTCCCCTGTCTGTCATTTGTGAATTTGTAGCAGCAGTCACATTGAATAGTAATTTACCAAAGGAAAAAATGTTGAGATTTTCATACCTATTTTATAATATTTTTTATGATATCTCACTTTAAAGAAAGGTATTTTTGATGTTTTCAGGAATAATGAATTAGGGTCATTGGAGCAAAAAGATGAAAAAAGGTGCAAATTTGGAGAGAAAATGACCAAAATGTGAAGATTTGAACAAGGGCACCGATGGTGAGCCCAACGACGCCAATGACAAGAAATTTTTGAGACTCCAAATTTAGTGATTTAGAAAGCCCACCGACGGCACCCTCGAGGCTGCCGACGGCGAGATTGGCAGTTATGTCCAACAATACATTGGATGAGGATGAATTTTCGAAGGATTTTTAGGCAACTGTTGGGAAAACTCATCCACATCTTTAAAGAGAAGACTTTGGCTGAAAATAGAGTGTCCTACATGTTAGAGAGGTTCCAGTAGTGTGTAGAGAGTTTACTAGATAGTCTAATTGTGAGGAATTCTTTGAGACAATGTAAGAGTGGAGGGAAAGTGAGAGATCTCTTCCTCCTTGCCGTTTTAAAGACGAATTCTGTGTGTTGTAAGGAAATGAAGAGATTCAAAGGAACTTCGAGGAGTTTGCTTGGGGAGAAATTAGAGATAAGTGTTAATTACTTGTTGTAGTTTGTATGACTTTGCTTTTATATATGAATTTTTAGTTTTGTTGTGTCTTCCCCATGAGTTCTGAGTAGTTTTCTCTGTCTTTCTCCTTGTATTGAGAACNTTTCTTGGGGAGAAATTAGAGATAAGTTTATTTATTGTTGTAGTTTGTATGACATTGATTTTATATATGAATACCGAGTTTTGTTGTGTTTTCCCCATGATATCTGAGTACTTTTCTCTGTCTTTCTTCTTGCAACTAGAGATAAGTTATTTACTTAGATATTAAAGATAAGTTTATTTATTGTTGTAGTTTGTATGACTTTAATTTTATATATGAATTTCAAGTTTTGTTGTGTTTTCCCCATGAGATCTGAGTAGTTTTCTCTGTCTTTCTCCTTGTCTTGAAATTTGTGAAATGGTGATTTGAATTTGTGAAACCATGAAAATGTTAAAGAAGTTGTGATGATCTTTTCACTTTGATCTTAATTTACTTTCAATCTAGCTAATTGATTTGTTAAAATATGTTGAGTTTATNAAATTGTGATGATCTTTTCACTTCGATCTTAATTTACTTTCAATCTGGCCAATTGATTTATTAAAATTTGTTAAGTTTTATNCGTTACCAGATTGGTTGATAATTCAAACCTTTTATAATGGATTAGTGGGATCACTTAGATCGATTATAGATGCTGCCGCTGGTGGTTCTTTAATGTCAAAACCTTTTGATGAGGCTTATTTGTTAATAGAAGAGATCGCTACCAACAATTTTTAATGGCCCTCCGAAAGGGCAAATCCTAAAAAAGTAGCTAGTATCCATGATTCTGATGTAATATCTATGTTAGCTTCACAGATTGCTGCAATATCAAAGAAATTAGATCATTATGGAATGAATTATTCCCCAACACCTACTATGATGGAAGAGAATTCATCGGGGCAATTTGTGGATGTTCAACCTTCAAATGAGAATTTAAATGCTATTGATAGACCTAACAACCCTTATTCGAACTATTATAACCTAGGTTGGAAGATTCATCCAAATGTTAATTGGACTAACAATTCTTCTACAAATCAACAATGGGCGAACAACCAAGTGAACCCATTAGGAAATTCATCCAACCAAGGAAATGTTAATTGTAGACCTTCTTATCCTCCAGGATTTAACAGTAATACTTAAATTAAGGAAAAGAATTTGTTTATGGAAGAGCTGATATTAAACATGGGTCAACAATTGCAGAATGAAAGAAATCAATTACAAATTCATGGAAATCAATTACAAAATCAAGGAACTGCTATTAAGAATATTGAAAATCAATTAAGGCATATCGCTACTGCGCTTAGTTACCGAACATTAGGAACTTTTCCTAGTACTGTGGAACCAAATCCTAAAGATAAAAAAATATATATTAAAGCAATATAATTACGAAGTGGAAAAGGATTGGAAACAAGAGTGCAGAAAGAGACAGAAACTGAAAAAGAGAAAGTGGATACAAAAAAAGAAAAGGATCATGAATACCCAGAATTAGAATATCCACTTACACCAATGAAAATTACTATGGAGAAACATCCACTCCATTTCCTCAAAGATTGAAGCACACAAACATAATAAAACTTTTTCTAACTTTTTAGAAATTCTTAAGAAATTAACGGTAAATATTCCCTTCATAGAAGCTTTAGAGAAAATGTCCAATTATGTGAAATTTATAAAAGATAATACCCTTCGTAGAAGCTTTAGAGCAGATGCAGAAAAGGAAGTTCACTGATAATGAAATTGTTGCACTTAGCGAAGAGTGTAGTGCAATTATTTAGAAAAAACTTCCTGAAAAATTAAAAGATCCTGATAGTTTCACTACATTGTGTGTTATCGGTGAAAAATATTATGGAAGAGCTTTATGTGATTTGTGAGCCAACATTAATCTTATGCCTCTATCAATTTTCAACAGATTAGGATTAGGAGAAGTCTCACCTACTTTTGTAACACTTCAGTTAACGGATCATTTACTTACATATCCTAAGGGAGTTATAGAAGATGTGTTAGTAAAAGTTGATAAATTTATCTTTCTTGTGGATTCCATTGTTTTAGATACGGAGGAAGATAAAGAAATATCAATCATTTTAGGGAGACAATTTTTAGCTACTGGAAAAACTATGATAGATGTTCAAAACGACCTATCATTTTAGGGAGACCATTTTTAGCTACTGGAAAAGTTATGATAGATGTTCAAAAAATATATTAATTATGAGAGTTAACGATCAAGAAGTGACTTTTAACATTGCAAAATCTATGAAATACCTTGCTATTGAAATAGATAATGAATGTTTTCGCATGGAAATTAATGAACATTTTATTGAATGAACATTTTAAAGAACATTTTGAAGAGAAAGAATAATTTGAAGATATGATGAAATTATTTTGGAAAAAATAGAAAATGAAAAATTAGACTATGTTCAGGAAAGATTTGAGATGCTGGATATTACGGAAAATGCTGATAAGAATCTAGTTCCATCAATTACAAAACCACCTGAACTTGAGTTGAAAATATTGCCTAGCCACTTGAAGTAAGTGTTTCTGGGAGACTCATCTACATTCCTGTTATTATATCTTCAGAACTAAATGATTTGCAAGAGCAAGGACTGTTAGATACATTAAAAAGATATAAAAAAGCTTTTGGTTTGACCTTAGTTGATATTAAAGGAATCAGCCCATCAATCTGTATGCACAGAATTATACTAGATGAACAATATAAACCAAGAGTTGATACACAAAGAAGATTAAACCCAATGATGAAAGAAGTAGTTAAAAAGCAAATTTTGAAATGATTAGACAGAGGAATTATATATTTTATTTCAGATAGTGCTTGGGTAAGTTTAATTCATTGTGTTCCTAAGAAAGGTGAGTGACTGTTGAAACAAAAGAAAATAATGAATTAATACCTATCACACAAGTTATTGGGTGGCGTATTTGCATTGATTATAGAAAATTAAACTCTGCCACTAGGATTAATGACTTCCCTTTATCCTTTTTAGACCAAATAATAGATAGACTTACTAGGCACAAATATTTTTATTTTTTAGATAGATAAATTGGTTACCATCAAATTCATATTGCTCCTAAGAATCAAGAAAAGATAACATTTAATAGTCCTTTGTGAACTTTTGTTTTTTGAAGAATGCCTTTTGGATTATGTAATGCACCTCCAACATTTCAGAGATGTATGATGTCTATATTTAGTAANTTTGGTCTAAAAATGGTAGAGGAAAGTGATCTTTCTTGGTGATGGATTTGAAGTATTTATGGATGATTTCTCTGTATTTGGAACATCATTTGACACATGCTTAAATTATCTTGAAAAC
>JXCR01144653.1:193140-228583 GCA_002079205.1 Phalaenopsis hybrid cultivar | reverse complement strand
TAACACCTCCTACTAATGTAAGAGAGGTTAGGAGTTTTCTTGGACATGTTGGTTTTTGCAGGCGTTTTATAAAAGATTTTTCAAAAATTACTAAACCTCTATGCCAACTTTTAGAAAAGGACAAGATATTTGAATTTATTGAAAACTATTTAAATGCGTTTGAGTTATTAAAGAAAAAATTAATCATAGCCCCTATTATATTTTCACTTAACTGAGAGAAACCATTTGAACTAATGTGTGATCCTAGTGATTATGCTGTTGGAGCTGTTCTTAGACAAAGGTATGAAAATATTTTTAAGGTTATATACTACGCTAGTAAAACTCTTAATGATCCATAAATTAACTATACTATTACTGAAAAAGAGTTACTGGCCATTGCGTATGCTTTAGACAAATTTAGATCTTATTTAATTGGGGCTAAATGTATTGTGCACACTGATCACTCTGCTATTAAATATCAGATGCAAAAGTAGGATGCCAAACTTAGCTTAATTAGATGGATACATTTGATGAAAGAATTTGATCTTGTGGTTATCGATAGAAAGGGAACAGATAATCAAGTTACTGATCATTTGTCAAGATTAGAAAATCATGACTTATCTGACTGACCATGAAATTACAGACAGTTTCCTAGATGAACAACTCTATAATATTAATGAGTGAAAAATACCATTGTATGCTGATATTGTTAATTATATTGTAAGTGATATTTTGCCACCTATGCTTACACTGCAACAACAAAGAAAATTCATTCATGATGCGAAAGCATATTTTTGGGATGAGTTGTATTTATATAAACAATGTGAGGATCTTATTATGAGAAGATGTGTACCTTATGAAAAAACTTAGCTAATCATTAAGAAATGTCATGATTCTAAATTTGGAGGACATTTTGGGATTGATAAAACTACTTACAAAATTTTACAAGCAGTATTTTATTGGCATACTATCTTTAGAGATGTTTATATATACATAAAAAATTGTGATCAATGTCAACGCGTAGGCAATATATATAGAAGAAATAAAATGTCTCTGAATTTCATGTTAGAAGTTGAGATCTTTGATGTTTGGAGATTAGATTTCATGGGACCATTTATTCCTTCATTTGGGAACTTATACATATTAATTGCAGTAGACTACATTTCAAAGTGGATTGAAGAACAAGTTTTACGTTGTTGTGACGCTAAAAGTATTTCAATATTTTTAATGAAAAATATTTTCACTAGATACGAATGCCTAGGATGATTATTACTGATGGAGGATCCCATTTTAGGAATAAATATATTCAGAGATTCTTAATGCCGAGAATGATTATCACTGACGGAGGATCCCATTTTAGGAATAAATACATTCAGAGATTGATAGAAAAGTTTAATATTATTCATAGAATCTCTACTACCTCTCACCCTCAAACTAAAGGGTTAGCTAAAGTTTCTAATAGAGAGATTAAAAAAATACTTGAAAAGATTGTAAACCCTAGTAGAATAGATTGGTCCACTAGACTAGATAACAACAAATACTTGAAAAGACTGTAAACCCTAGTAGAATAGATTGGTCCACTAGACTGGATATCACATTATGGGGCTTACAAGACTGCTTATAAAACTCCTATTGGAATGACTCCTTATAGACTGATTTTTGGAAAGACTTGCACTGCTTATAAAACTCCTATTGGAATGACTCCTTACAGACTGATTTTTGGAAAGACTTGCCATTTACCAAATTGGGCGATTAAAGAATTCAATTATAATTTGAAAGATGCTTGTAAGAATTGGAGCATAAAGCATATTGGGCGATTAAAGAATTCAATTATAATTTGAAAGATGCAATTGGAGCATAAAGCATATTGGGTGATTAAAGAATTCAATTATAATTTGAAAGATGCTGGTGAGAGTTGGAGCATAAAGCATATTGGGTGATTAAAGAATTTAATTATAATTTGAAAGATGCTGGTGAGAAAAAACTCCGATTGGAATGACTCCTTACAGACTGATTTTTAGAAAGACTTGTCACTTACCAGTAAAATATGACTCCTTATAGACTGATTTTTGCAAAGGCTTGTCACTTACCAGTAGAATTGGAGCATAACAATTGGACGATTAAAGAATTCAATTATAATTTGAAAGATGCTGATGAGAAGAGATTGTTACAATTGATTGAATTAGAAGAACTAAGAAATGAATCTTATGATAACAGAATTTATAAGGAGAAACTAAAGTTATGGCATGATCAGAAGATTAACCAGAAGAACTTTGAATAATTTATAAGGAGAAACTAAAGTTATGGCATGATCGGAAGATTAACCAGAAGAACTTTGAACAAGGACAAGAAGTTTTGCTTTACAATACAGTTAATGTTGGGCGATTAAAGAATTCAATTATAATTTGAAAGATGTGGTAAGAAGAGATTGTTATAATTAAATTAATTGGAATAATTAAGAAATGAATCTTATGATAACGACTGAATTTATAAGGAAATTAAATGAATTGGAAGAATTAAGAAATGAATCTTATGATAATGACATAATTTATAAGGAAAAGCATATCGGAAGATTAACCCAGAAGAACTTTGAACCAGGACAAGAAGTTTTGCTTTACAATACTAGGCTGAAGTTATTCCCTAGGAAATAACTTTGAACCAGGACAAGAAGTTTTGCTTTACAATACTAGGCTGAAGTTATTCCCTGGGAAAGTGAAGTCTCGTTGGTTAGGAGCCTTTACTGTGATTCAAGCTTATACTTACGGAGCTATTGAAATTGAAGATCAAAAGACTGGAAATAGATTTAAAGTAAATGGACACAGATTAAAATCATATTTTCAGGGTAAAAGACTAAAATTTAAAGAGGTTTTAATGATCAGTCAACCTCAATAATATCTAAATAGGTCGGGCTGACGACGTTAAACCAAACGCTTTATGGGAGGCAACCCATAGTTATCTTTATTTTTAGTGCAATTATAATATTTTTATTTGAATTTATCATTAGTTTGTGGTAGTATTGAACTCTACTACTCTTATTTACCCTTGAATCATCATAAACAATTGATCCATAGAGAAAAATTGGAACGCATTCGAACCAGAGCAAAACTATGCAATTTTTTCCTTGGACGCGGAAGGCACCATCAATGCCGCCAACGGCTGGTTTTTCCCGAGAGTCCAAGCAATTACATACTAAAGGCTTGCCGATGACGCCCTCGACGCCGCCGACGGTGAGACCGGCAGGATGGCAGTTTCTGGAGTTTGAATAGGCAGTTTTTGGCAATTTTAGGCCGTAGTTACCCATTTTAAACTCCCAAATTCGATTCCTAAGTTCATAGTTCCCAAAAAAAGAAGTGAAACTCTACCAAATTCATCCTTATGGCATCCAATTCCCTTGAAAACCATAGAATGCGAGTGTTCAACTAGAGAATGTTTACTAGTGCGGAAGCACAACAAATCTTCAATAAGGTACAGACGAAGAAGAGATTAATCAAGGAATGAGGATTTGTAAGTCGAGGTTTGAATAATCCCTCCACAAAAATTTAAGAGATGATAGTGCGGCGAAGATGGGAAGTGTTGTACTACACTACTGCCGCTGTGCCTGTTCTTGTGGTGAAGGAATTTTATGCTAATTTGCATGAAATCAACCAAGGAGTCGTCTATGTGTGAGGTAGATGGATAACTTTTACTTCAACATGGATCAATAAATTATACATGATTGAGAATGTTCCTGTCTTCCAATATTCCAACTTCATCCCAACAAGAAACCAGATGAATGAAATTTACCAATATTTAATGGACAAAACTGAAGACTGGGAAATGAGAGAAAACAAGTATGTCAGTTTTTTTGTGACACTTCTAAATCTCATTTCAAAACACTGGCACTTCTTCATTTCTGTAAAACTGTTACCGACGATGAAGATCAGTACAGTTTCTAAGGAAAGTGCTATTCTGAATTACTGCATCCAAATGGGATTGACGATCGATATTGGATCTATAATTGTGAAGTCTGTTTCGGGCCTGATCATTCATGGATCAAGTTATGGGCTTGGACACCCTTCCGCAATTTTCTTACTTTGTAGTCAGTTCCAAGTATCCTATGAAAATTGGGAAAAGGTACTTCTACCTTGGTAACCTTTGAACCCAAGTAAGAGATTCTCAGCCTATGAAGATGAAAATGATATAGGTGATCTTGCAAAGAATCAAGAAATTGAAGAAGGAGTTACAAAAGGTTATAAATTCAATTAATAATATCTCTAATTTCTTCGATCATCTAGACTGGAGGATGAAAAAAAATTTTTCTCACTCTTGACATATAGAAGGCAGTTTTATACGACTGATGAGAAGGATAAAATTGATAGAAGAAGACTCTTCTGAAGAATTTCCATACCGATCCTTCTATAACCTCTTTGTTCATGTGCAATCAATGGGTGATCTCAGAGAAGAATATAGCACTGAATATGAAGAATAGTAGATTTACATTGCTACATGTCTGTCTATGTGTGTAATTTGATTTGAACTTTGCTTTTGCTTTATAATTATGTTTTTAGATCTCTGTAAAGTTGAGACTGAGCATAGGATGTTTTGTTTTTAGTGTTTTGAGTGTTGTGGCTTGGATTGTGATGTTGAATTGATGTATTAAGGTTGAGAAAATACCAAACTTAGGTTTGTTGTGTAACGTATATTGTAATCCTTGGAATTTATATATAATTGTGATATTTTGTATTGTGAAAGTTTATTTGTGATAAGTACATCATTTAATCATTTAAAATTATGTCAATAATGATTCAACGGATGTCATTAAGGGTTGAAATTGATAAAAAATTGCAAAAATCTGAAAATTGAACCAAATCAATAGAGCGCGTCGACGGCGGACTTTTCCCGAAACTTAAAATTAAATTTCAATAGAGTGCACTGACGATGCCGAAGACCGCGTCAATGGCAAGATCCCAAAAAAATAGCTTTAACCGTGATTTTGACCAGCCAACCGCCACTATTCATCATCCCCTTCCTCTAAAAAATACAATTTTTGACATAGGACTTGAGAGATCTTGGATCTAAGGGCAATTTCAAGGCATTTAGACACT
Source organism: Phalaenopsis hybrid cultivar (assembly GCA_002079205.1). Classification (NCBI taxonomy): domain Eukaryota; kingdom Viridiplantae; phylum Streptophyta; class Magnoliopsida; order Asparagales; family Orchidaceae; genus Phalaenopsis; species Phalaenopsis hybrid cultivar. Next base: position 223,520 of record JXCR01144653.1, on the reverse strand, counting down.
GGATTTGATCACCTCTTGGTAAGAGCTTCTCTCCAAACTAAAAATATTTGATTTTCACCATGAATTTTTTTCACATTGAGGAGACCCAAACAATTTGAGAATGTGAAGAAAATATGGGAAGAAATTCATGGAATTTAGTTTTGAACTCTTCGAATCACTCTTGGAAGACATTATTTGTATATTTGAAGTATATTTTAGAATTTTTCTATAATTTTTATTAGATTGAAATGGCTCCATGACAAAAAAAGGCGACTTGAGTTTGACGAGTCTCGCTTCGTCAATGCAAAGGTTCAATCAAGGTTTACTTTAGTGTTTGAAGGAAAGAAGTGTATACAAGATCAAGTTTTTGAGAGTCCGGGAGAAGAAATTGAATGAGTTATTACCGAGCGGAGGTGGGAAAACTTCTGTTACACCACCCATAAGGCTACTGTAAATATTATGAAAGAGTTTTATGCCAACGTGTTCTATTCTAAGGACGAAATTGTTCAAGTGCGGGGATTTTCTATTGAATATAATGCCACCGACATTAATTCCGTTTACAAAGTCCCAGACTCTTATAACTGCCACTATGAAACCTTTAGTATGATGGAAGACCCTCTGAATGATGTGATCAACGTTCTCACTGATGCGAAAGGAACGTGAAATATTAAGCAATGAGAACGGGTAAATTTTTCTGCTTCCGTGTTAAATTCCACATCTAAAGCGTGGCACTATTTTATTTTCAATACTATGTTACCGACCTATCACCATAGTGATGTAACAAGATATAGAGCTATTCTGAATTTTTGCATTCAGAATAATAGAAATATAAATGTGGGGAGAATCATTTTTAAGAATATATTGACCACAGCAAGGACTGAAACAAGTGGATGTCTATGACATGCTGGCCTCATTTATGCACTTTGCCAACTTTTTGGAGTGGAAGCTGAAGGTGAGGAATGGGTTTACCCTATGAAACCCATTAGTAAAGCTAATTTGAAAACTTATGAATCCCACAAAAAATGGAGAACTGGGAGTAGGAGTCAAGAACTTTCTACTAGTAGAGATGCCTCCTCTACTAGTTATAACCTTCCTTCTTCTAGCTCCCCTACTCTGACTAATTTGATGAATGAGTTGACCTTGCAATGAAAAAGTATAGAGTTAATAAATGAAAGGATTGGAGTTTTAGAACGTCGACATGATTATGATATTGAGTACCTTCAGAGGCATTCAAATTTTGAGATTGCTTATAACAAGGCTCAAGCCAGACACTACAGAGGTGAGCCTGATGTTACTTCCTTGAGTGCCCCCGATGTACTCAGTATCAGTCCAGTTCACCTGCTGACCAAGGAGATGAAGACAAAGTTTGGGATTTTAATATCTAAATATAGTTGATGTGCTTGTACTTTTACTTCTATGTTTTTAATTTTTTGTAATAGAAATAGATGTTTGTTTGATTATACTTTCATTTTTATTATAATGTTGTAATTGGATAATTTTAATTATCGTTATAATTATTTGATGTGGTAGTGGAAATTTGTTAAAATTTTAATGTGATGTGATTTTCATTTTTGCATTTTAATTGTAATTATTTTTGTTAGTGTTGTGGATGTGTTAGTGAAATATTGTGTTTGATTAATGTTTAGTTTTGTACTTATTTCAATATTTCATTACCCAGCTCTAATGATTTATATGTATAGAAAGCTCCTAATGTTACAGACCAGGTGAAGTAGAAATTTTTAGAAGACTGCAAAAATTTCAGAATGATGAAAATGATATGTGTAGAAAGCTCCTAATGTTATAGACCAGGTGAAGTAGAAATTTTGAGAAGGACTGCAAAAATTTCAGACTCATGAAAATGCCTAAAATACTGAGGTATGATTTATATTTAGAATTTTTCTTTCCACGTGTATCATTTCATATTTAAAAATTTAAATTTGGGGGAGGGAAGAAAATGATTAACTATTAGATGTTCTCTATTTAAATATTTTCAAAAATTATTAATATGCTTTATGTAGTGAATTTAATTCAGGCAACTATATTTTGTAGATATTTATATATTATGGTAGATTTAAAGGAATATTTTTAAAATGAAAATTAATTTTGTAGATTAAGATATTTAGTACAAGGGAATAAGACTATAGTTAACAATTTAAAGTAAAGGAAACTATATTTTGAAGTATTAAGAATATAGAAATTCATTTGAGAAGAAAAGATTGGGCTCAATGATGTAAAAGCTATGAAATATTTATAAGGTAAAGGAATGCTTTGAGTTTCAAATTTAAGGAAAAAAAAGTGATGTTCAAAATCATTAAAGGCTATCCAGATATAGTAATCCTCACTTAAAAAAGGAAAAAGAAAGGATTGACAACAATCCCTGAAAAGAAAAGTAAAATATACAGGATTGAAAGCAATCCAAATGAAATAGAGAAAAGAAAGAAAAAAAATATATGAAAGTGTGGAGAAGCTTGAAGATATGCCTAATCAAAAATTGGCTTCACTGAACCTATCTAAAGGGAAAACCTAAATACGTTCCTGAACTTATATTTATGGAATAGATCTTTTACCAATAGAGTTCTCATGAAGTTCCTATCTTTTGAATATTCTAAGTGACTTAGTATTGCAACATATAGTCATTCTTGAAATGAATAGAAGACTAGAACTCTTAAACTTATTGATTATATAATCTTGTGGCTAAAGAGTTATTTCAATTATTTGAATTTTTTTGGAAAATCTCACTATGATATTTATTTAAATCAAACTTATAGTATTTCTGAATTAAAACTTTACTATAGTAGATCATAACTTTTATATAGTATTAAAATTACTTGGGGACAAGTAATAGTTAAGTTTGGGGGATTTTAACCAGAGAAAAATATGTTGAGATTTTAATGCCTATTTTATACTGTTTTTGATGATATTGCACTTTAAAGAAAGGTATATTTGATGTTTTGTTGCAAAAATAATGAATTAGGGTCATTGGAGCAAAAAAATGCAAAAAGGAGTGAATTTGGAGCAAAAAGGACTAAAATGTGCAGAATTGAACTAGGGCACCGACGGCGAGATTTTACCGAGACTCCTGAATTAATTCATTAAGAAGGTCCGCTGACGTTGCCCTCGAGGCCGCCGACGGCGAGCTAGGTGGTTATAATATTATTGGGCGTAGAATTGTAGATTTTAGAGTGACAGACTAAAATCTCCAATTCAGACTTATCGTTTGGTTGCTGAAGTGTAGATGTTAACCCTCAAGAGAGGGGAACGTGGGAGCTCCAAAGTGAGAGTCGGTATCCTCCCAGTCTAGCCGCAGATTCAGTAAACAAGCATAGGATTAGTCAATGTTCTTTATGCCTGGACCATAGGCTAAAGAATATGTATGCTCCTATTTGACATAATATAATTTGAACTAATTCGCTTTATCCATTCACAATAATTTTTTGAAAGGAGAAGGATGCTTTCTTATATATTGAATGTCACATTTAAACCTTCATTAGTATCATTCGTTATTTAATAGTTATTTAAATTACATATTTATTGCATTTGCCTATTAGTGATAGATAGACAAATTGAACTTCGTTGTTGTGATTAAAGTATTGCTTTTTCTCAAATCTTAGTTCATAGATCTAATCCTACTCTCTGTGGAATCTATATCTAGGGCTCCATTAGAGCCCTATATTACTTGAGCGATACATGTACTTGCGTTGATAAGTGTTACTTTACAAGTATTGAATATTTATATGTCCATATTTATCTTATATTTTTAATCATATATAAAGTCGCGGCCAAGTTTATGGTGCCATTGCCGGAGGAGTGAAGGAGTGAGTGAGTGTGTGAGTAACAGAAAAATTAGGATTATTAGAAAATTTTTACTTGAATTGCAACTTATTTTCATATTTAGTTAATTATACTACTGTGTACTGATTTCAAATTATATGCGTAAATTTGGACCTGAAAATCTTTCACCCTACGATTCAGAATTAGAACGCATAATTAGAAATATTAGAGCATTGAGAAGAGAACCTAAAAATCCTGACACAATGGAAAACAATGTGAACAATCAAGGAATAGAAAATGAACACCAACCTAGACCTCTACGATTCGAAATTAGAACGCACTGTTAGAAGGATTAGAAGATTAAGAAGAGAACCTAGAAATTCTTATACAATGGAAAACAACCTGAACAATCAAGGAATAGAGAATGAACACCAACTTAGACCCCTAAGAGATTATGCAAATCCTACGAAAACAACATGAACAATCAAGGAATAGAAAATGAACACCAACCTAGACCCCTACGAGATTACAACAACATGAACAATCAAGGAATAGAGAATGAACCCCAACCTAGACCCCTACGAGATTATGCGATGAACAATCAAGGAATAGATAATGAACACCAACCTAGACCCCTATGAGATTATGCAAATCCTACAGTAGATGAAATTCACTTATCTATCCAAAATCCTGATGTAGCTGCTAATTCATTTGAGCTTAAACTTGCTATTATCTAAATGAGAAGAGAACCTAGAAATTCTGATTCAATGGAAAACAACATGAACAATCAAGGAATAGAACATGAACACCAACCTAGACCCCTACGAGATTATGCAAATCCTACAGCAGATGAAATTCACTTACCTATCAAAAATCCTTATGTAGCTGCTAATTCTTTTGAGCTTAAACCTGCTATTATCCAAATGATACAAAACAATCAATTCGGAAGTACACCAAAAGAACATCCTAACTTACACCTCGCTAGTTTTTTAGAATTGTGTTCTACTTTTAAATATGAAAGAGTCTGAAACGATGCTGTTAGACTTAGATTTTTTCCTTTTTCACTGAGGGACAAGGCTAAGATGTGGTTAATATCGTTAGCACCAGGATTTACTAGAACTTAGGGAGAACATTCACAGAAATTTCTATCCAAATATTTTCCTCCATCCAAAACTACTAAACTTAGAAATGACATAACATCATTTTGTCAGATTTATGGAGAGTCAATATATGAAGTTTGAGAGAGATTTAAAGATCTTCTTAGGAAGTGCCCTCATCATTCGTTACCAGATTTTTTGATAATTCAAACTTCTTATAATGGATTAGTGGGATCACTTAGATCGATTGTAGATGCTGTGGTTGGTGGTTCTTTAATATCAAAACCTTTTCATGAGGTTTATTCATTAATAGAAAAGATGGCTACCAACAATTTTCAATGGCCCTCTGAAAGGGTACATCCTAAACGAGTAGCTAGTAACCATGATTCTGATGCAATATCTATGTTAGCTTTGCAGATTGCTGCAATATCAAAGAAATTAGATCATTATGGAATGAATTATTCTCCAACACCTACTGTGATTGTTGTATGGAAGAGAATTCATCTGGGCAATTTGTGGATGTTCAACCTTCGTATGAGACTTTAAATGCTATTAATAGACCCAACAACCCTTATTCTAACTTTTATAACCCAGGTTGGAAGAATCACACAAATTTTAATTGGAATAACAATTCTTCTACAAATCAACAATGGGCAAACAATCGAGTGAACCCATTAGGAAATTCATCCAACCAAAGAAAAGGTAAACTATAGACCTTCTTATCCTCAAGGATTTAACAACAACACTTAAATTAAGGAGAAGAAGTTATCTATGGAAGAGATAATATTAAACATGGGTCAACAATTACAGAATCAAGGAAATCAATTACAAATTCAAGGCAATTAATTACAAAATCAAGGAGCTGCTATTAAGAATATTGAAAACCAATTGGGACACATTGCTACTGCGCTTAGTAACCGAACATTAGGAACTTTTCCTAGTACTTTATAACCAAATCCTAAAGATCAAGGAAATGAACAAATCAAAGCGATACAATTATGAAGTGGAAAAGAATTGGAGACAAGAGTACAAAAAGAAACGGAAACTGAAAAGAGAAAGTGGATACTGAAAAAGAAAAGGATCATGAATACCCTGATTTAGGGTTTCAATTTACACCAATGAAAATTACTATGGAGAAACCTCCACCACCGTTTCCTCAAAGATTGAAGCAACACAAATAAAATAAACAATTTTCCAAATTTTTAGAAATTCTTAAGAAATTATAGGTAAATATTCTTTTCGTCCAATTTTCCAAATTTTTAGAAATTCTTAAGAAGTTAACAGTGAATATTCCCTTCGTAGAGGCCATTATGTGAAATTTATGAAAGATATTCTGAACAAGAAAAGGAAGTTCACGGATAATGAAACTATTGGACTTAGCAAAGAGTGTAGTGCAATTATTCAGAAGAAGCTTCCTGAAAAATTAAAAGATCCTGACAGTTTCACTATACCATGCGCTATTGGTGAAAAATTTTATGGAAGAGCTTTATGTGATTTGGGAGCCAGCATTAATCTTATGCCTATATAAATTTTCAAAAGATTAAGATTAAGAGAAGTCTCACCTACTTTTGTAACTCTACAGTTAGCGGATCGTTCAGTTTCCTAAGGGAGTTATAGAAGATGTGTTAGTAAAAGTGGATAAATTTATCTTTCCTGTAGATTTCATTGTTTTAGATATAGAGGAAGTTAAGGAAATACCTATCATTTTAGGGAGACCATTTTTAGCTACTGGAAAAGCTATGACATATGTTCAAAAAAGAGAATTAACTATGAGAGTTAATGATCAAGAGGTAACATTTAACATTGCAAAATCTATGAAATACCCTGCTGTTGAAAGAGATAATGAATGTTTTTGCATGGATATTAGTGAACATCTATTAAAAGAACATTTTAAGGAACATTTTGAAGAGAAAGAATGATTTATCGAGAGTGATGAAGTTATTCTGGACGAATTAGAAAATGATGAATTAGATTATGTTCAAGAAAGATTTAAGATGTTGGATATTACGGAAAATGCCGATAAGAATCTATTTCCGTCAACTATAAAACCACCTAAACTTGAGTTGAAAATACTGCCTAGCCACTTGAAGTATGTGTTCTTAGGAGACTCATCTACATTACCTGTTATTACATCTTCAGAATTAAATGATTTAAAAGAGCAAAGACTATTAGATATATTGAAAAGATATGAGAAAGCTTTTGGTTGGAATTTAGTTGATGTTAAGGGAATCAGTCCTTCAATCTGTATTCACAGAATTATATTAGATGAACAATATAAACCAAGAGTTGATCCATAAAGGAAATTAAATCTAATGATGAAAGAAGTAGCTAAGAAGGAAATTTTGAAATGGTTAGACACTGGAATTATATATCCTATTTCAGATAGTGCGTGGGTAAGTCCAATTCACTGTGTTCCTAAGAAAGGAGGAGTGACTGTTGAAACAAAATAAAATAATGTATTAATATCTATCAGACAAGTTTATGGATGGCGTATTTGCATTGATTATAGAAAATTAAACACTGTCACCAGGAAAGATCACTTCCCTTTACCCTTCTTAGACCAAATAGTAGATAGGCTTGCTAGACACAAATATTTTTATTTTTCAGATGGATATACCGGTTACCATCAAATTCTTATTTCTCCGGACGATAAAGAAATGACAAGATTCACTATTCCTTTTGGAACTTTTGCTTTTTGAAGAATGTCTTTCGGATTATGTAATACATCTGCAACATTCGAGAGATGTATGATGTCAATATTTAATAAGTTAATTGATGATTGCAAAAGAACTAATTTAGTTATGAATTAGGATATATGTCAATTTATGGTTGCAGAAGAAATTGTGTTAGGGCATAAAATTTCAGAAGATGGTATGGAAGCAGACCCTACAAAAATTCAAGTTATATCTAAACTAACACCTCTTACAAATGTAAGAGAGGTTAGAAGTTTTCTTGGACATGTTGGATTTTACAGGAGTTTTATTAATAATTTTAANATATATATATATATATATATATATATATATATATATATATATATGTAAATTAAATGTCTTTCCGAAGCGGGCAATGATTCCGATTCCGGCGACTGACAGCTTCCAACGGGCAACTCCCAACTCTTAAGTGCCGACATAGAGTAATATTCAATCATGCTTATAAAGGTTTATTTGAGTTAATTAGAGGTAGACTCAAAGCAATATGGAGCATATTTTCACATAAAATGAAATCTGAAAAAATTAAGGCATTGGCGCAAGATGCGCCAGATTGGCGCATGATGAGCCGGTTTACAGAGAGTTGGTGCATGATGCGCCAGATTTAGTGCATGATGCGTCAAATTCCCAAAAATGCCAGATTTCCTAAGAAAACGTGAAATCGCACTGTAAAAATCCATTTTTACTGCTTGGGTCGTCTCCTACCTCCAAACCTTACCTAGGGCTCACCTTGAGCACGATAGAGAAGAATTTGGAGGCTAAAAAAAGTAGATTTCATCTTCTCTTGGTAAGATCTTCACTTTAATATAGAAATTTTTTATTTTTACCATGGATTTTTCCTACATTTTGGAAAATCTGAAATTTAGGATCTTGATGAAAAAGTTTGAAGAAAACTCATGGTGAAAAGTTTCTTTCCAAATAATCTTACTTAGGGAGTTAGATTTTTTATTTTGTAATTTATTTGGATTTTATTTGGATTTTAGTAAATTTCAAATGACTCCATGAGTGAAGAGAGAAAGTCATCAAATGATTTAGGAAGCAAGAAGATTTGTTAATTTGAAGGCCCAATACAGTTACAACACTCGAATAGAATCACGAAAACTGATCCAGGAGCGTGCATTTGCGAACCCGGGTGGCAAGATCGACATGTTGATCCTTGTCAGAAATTGGGAACAATTTTGCTACTTCACTGCAGTAGCGATTGTGCCAATGATTCAAAAGTTTAGTGCAGAAAAGATCAATGTTTTTTTATAGGCTGAAGAATGTAGTTCATGAAAAATACGCTACATTCATGATGACTGATTCATCACTGCATGAAGTGATTTCCTTTCTGACTGATGGAAGAGGAGAATGGAGGATTAAAAATAATAAGATAGTTAAATTCTTTGCTTCCATGTTGACTATTCAGTCAAAGGTATGACACCACTTCATTTCTGTTAAATTAGTACGAACAAATCATCTGACCGATATAACGGAGGATAGAGTTGTATTGAACTATTGCATTCAGAATATGAAATCAATAAATGTTGGTGCTCTCATAGTTCATCATGCACGGAGCATAGCTAAGTGCTCTACAGCTAGTGGTTTGGGTTACCCTGCCTTGATTTTCACACTTTATGAGCAATCATGAGTAGAGTCCCATATAAATGAGTAAAGACTACAGCCACAAAATCCTATTGGGAAGCATATGATTCAGAGATTTGAATCATTTGTTCTAAAGGTGGAAGAAGTGATAGACCATCTATATTAGATGGAGGGGCATCTACTTCTTGCCTTGCATTACTAGAAAACATTATGGATCAACTCATGATTCAACAATTGGATATAGTAAATATTCAGAACCAGATTGGAGAGATTGGAGAGAGAAATGCTTATAATGATGAGCATCAACTGAGGATAATTCAACATGATATAGCTTTTAAAGATGTTATGGTGAGATATCTTAGGGGTGAATACAAAGTGGAATTTCCTGCTTGCCCCAGCTTCACTCCTTATGCTCATATTCATGAACAAGAAGAAGAAGAAGAAGAAGATGATGATGATGATGATGATGGTGATGAAGATTGATATCTTTTGGAGTTAGTTTATTTGTTTGGTAGTTTGTTTATTTGTTATGTTGATTAGATGTTATTTGGTTAGCATTTGAAATTGTTGTAGTAAAAACTTTTATTTTGTGTTATGAACTTAAAATTGTAATAGTAACTGTAGATTTTTACTTTTTCTGTGTTTTCAGTATTTTTAATTTTAATTTTTGTTTTTAATTCTCAGCAAATTCTTTAGAATATATTATGTCTCATTTAATGCTTTAAAGTTTGGTTGTATTTTTAAAGTTAGTACCTGTAGTATACCAGAGCCCAGTTTCATAGTCAGAAATCCTCTACATATTAGTTTTTATTTTCATGCTTTTATTGTTTTCTTTCAGCAACTAAACTTTGTGCTAGAACATTTTAAAATACATAAAAACTTATGTTTGGGGGGAAGAAAATTTTCTTTTAAAAAGAAGTAAACTAAATTTTATTTGTCCTTAAGTAATAATATTTTTTTAAGAAAAAAATTTAATTTAACATGACCTTGGATGTTAAGATTTAACTTAAAATGACTATACTTATTTTTATGAATATTATGGTAAATTTAGGTAAAATTTTTTAATAATAAATTTTAATTCTAAAGTTAAAGATATTTGGTATGATAAGATAATACTAAGTTTTTTATTTAAAGTAAACAAATTTGTATTTTTGAAGTATTACGAATTTTAGAGTTTCATGTAAGAAGAATGGAATGAGACTTTATGAAAATCATATGCTAATATGAATTTATAAAGTGAAGAAAGGTAAGGAGTTTTGACTATAAGAAGAGAATAGTGAAGTTCAAAACTATTAAAGGCTATCCAGATATAGTATTCCTCACTTGAATAAGAAAAAAAAAAAGAAAGGATTGTAAAGATCCTAAAAGTAAAAGAAAAAAAAAGAAGAAAAAGAAAAGAAAAGAAAAATAAGTGAGATGAAGCTTGAGGAGATGCCTAATCAAAAATTGGCTTCACTTGCATCAACTTAAAGAAAAAGCTTTATTACATTTTCTAAACTTATATTGGATTATTAGTAGCATTATTAGTAAAGTTTTTCTGAAGTTATTTTTCATATGAATATTCTAAATATCCTTGATATGACAAATTGCAATTCTTCTTGAAATAAATAGAGATTTAGAAATCATAAAATTGACTACTAATTACACTTAGAATTAGAATTTGAATCTAAGTTATTAAAGGTTTTTCTTAAATTTTGCTATTTTATTTACTATAGAAGTTATAAGTTAGTCTCTATCCTAAGTCATATGCTTTTATGTATAAAAGTGTCACTTGAGGACAAGTAACATTTAAGTTTGGGAGATTTTAATAAACTAAAGAAATATGTAGTTTTAAGTATATATTTTATGCTTATTTTTGGTGATATTGCAATTTAAAGAAGGTTATTTTCATGTTTTTATTGCAGGTATATCAATTTTAGGCATTTGGAGCAAAAGTAGCAAAAAAGGACGAAATTAGGAGCCAAAACAGTGAATTTTTGAATTCTTGCCCAAGATGCGCCAGATTAGCGCATGATGTGCCGGATTGGCACCGGATTGGTGTCAAATGCACCAAAACCCATAACAGTGCGATCTTCAGTAAACTGGCGCATAATGCGCCAGATTGGCGTCATATGTGTCATTTGACAGAGAGTTGGCGCCAGATGCATCAGGGATGTCTTTTTACGGATTAAGGCGGTGCGAGATGAATTTTGCACGAATTTTCAAAGGGAAACTTGTTCTAAACACCCCTTAGAGTAATTCAGTGCATCTAGACACTTTGGAAGGTTCTTTTATGAAGGGATATGTCTCTTGGATCAATGGACCTATCTTTTGAATTCAAAAAAGTTGACTTTTGAACAAAATTTTGGAGGGAAATTTAAATTTTTTTTGGAGGGAGGCAACCTCTAATAAAAGAGAGGGATGTCTAGGGCTTGAAGAGAAGGTGAGTGAGGGATTTTCGAAGAAGGAAAGGGAGAGAGAGAGAGAAAGTCAATGGCTTGGAGATTTTCTACAAGGATTGTAAGAGGAGAGGAAAGATGAGAGATTTCTTCTTCATTGCACTTATAAGAGAGAATTGAGAGTTCTTGTAAAGAGAGAAAGGATTAAAGAGAACTTCTAGGGATTTGCTTGTGAGATAAGTTGTGTCTTTTATTTCTTTTATTTTGTAAACTTATTTTTATATATGTAATTTGTGTTTTTTTGTATCCTTCTTATGAATTCTGAGTAGTCTTCTTTATACTTCTCCCTACTTTGAGATTTGATTTTGTGAAGACTTGATTTTATTTTATTTGGTTTTAAATGTTAATAATTTTTTTATGATTTGAACTCCGATCTTCATTTACTTTTCGATCTGGCCAATTGAAATGCTAAAATATGTTACGAAACATATGCTCTGAAAGTGCTATAATTTCTACAACTTGGGAAGAATCACATTTGGTTTCATGGGAGAGTATTTCATCCATGGGGTTGGGTGCTGTCANACACTAGGCTTCTTCCCTTCAAACATTCCACTGAATTACAAGAGTAATTTGCACACAAATCCTCACTCACTCCTCACAAAGTCCNACACTAGGCTTCTTCCCTTCAAACATTCCACTGAATTACAAGAGTAATTTGCACACAAATCCTCACTCACTCACTCCTCACAAAGTCCTTACCCACTCTTACAGAGTTTTTGCAACCTTCCAAACGTTTCTCCCCCTTCTCAGTTTATTCAATGTCCCTTTTAAAAANTTACAGAGTTTTTGCAAACCTTCCAAATGTTTCTCCCCCTTCTCAGTTTATTCAATGTCCCTTTTAAAACGCGTGAACTGACACCTAGGCGCTGCTCTATTGGCCCATAAGCGTTGAAACAAGGCACCGTAGATCCAGCGCTCCTTTTCCCATTATTGGATTCTTCATCTTAGGGCATTTGGCACATAGGTGTCGGTCCGTAGCGCCTAGACGCTGGACCTAGGCATCTAGGCGCTGCTTAAATTCCNCCGTAGATCCAGCGCTCCTTTTCCCATTATTGGATTCTTCATCTTAGGGCATTTGGCACATAGGTGTCGGTCTGTAGCGCCTAGACGCTGGACCTAGGCGTCTAGGCGCTGCTTAAATTCTGTCTACTTTTTATCTTCTCTCGTTTTTGGCTGGTTTGCAACCCTTGCTCAGGCGCCTAGGGGCTGCTTCTCTACTTAGCAACATGACCTCCATTTAATTTCCCATCCAACCTTTCACTTGGATCCTACCAAATATATTAAAAGCAGCTTCCAAAAACATATAATTAACATAGAATTAGGTTAAAACAAAACATATAAGATCGCATTTCAACTTCACATCATGACCAACTCTACAACATCTCTACTCCATCTTTATGGCAATACTGAGACATATGGGAAAAAATGATAATAGAATAGATAAAAAGCTACTATGCTACCATATGTGTAAATGTCTAGCGGCCAACTCAAATGAAATTCAAAGATGCAATAAAAACATTTNAACTCTACAACATCTCTACTCCATCTTTATGGCAATACTGAGACATATGGGAAAAAATGATAATAGAATAGAAAAAAAGCTACTATGCTACCATATGCGTAAATGTCTAGCGGCCAACTCAAATGAAATTCAAAGATGCAATAAAAACATTATTTGGCCCACATATTTGTGCTAAACTAGAAAGATAACAAAAAATCAGGTGGCTATTTTGTTTAAAACTAGTCAAAGCAGTGAATATCAAACTTTCCAGACAACACCTTAAAGCGTTTGGATTGCAAGAATTGGGTATTTAAAATTTTAAGCATTAATCCAACCCACTCAAGATCTGTTTAAACTACGTATCCCCCTAGTTAAGGATTGTTTTGAATTTAGGCCATCAGAATTAAGCTTTACAAAGCCACCATTCGCATCGGTCAGTCCATCTCAAGACTGGTAATTGAAAATAATCTAATCACAGACCAAAAAGCAACCAAAAACCGAATATATGGAGAGCATTGTCATACTATTTCATGATGATAATCAACAGACAGATATACATGATGTAACATCACATTGATCGATACATGTTGATTGTCACTCGGTAAAAGAAGTTAGAGCATAAAAGGACTACAACCAAATAAATAATATAAATTCTATAAAGAAAATATTCCCCTTTGATCAAGAAATGATGCATATATATGAAGATTTAAATCAGCCTAAAGATGAACTCAAAGATTGCATGCGGATAAGCATGCCCTCGTAACAACTCAAAAAAGTTGACAAATAAATCTCAAGAGAGGCATCACCTGCTATCCAGAGGCATCCCTCGCCAGCATCTGACCCAGAGTCTCTTCAAGGTCCNGTTCACTGATTTTAAGGCAGATAGAGAAAATTAATAGAACCAGTAAATTGATTTAGTAAATATTGAGAGGATTAAAATCTTTAAATTGGAAAAGCCTTTTTGGTAAATTATTTAGCCTTGGCATTAAAATTTGGGAGATTTACATACATAAGCCTTAATTTAGTGATAATTTAAAAAATTTTGTTGAACTCATCATTAAATGATAATAATATTTAATTATTATTACAATTAAAATGCTCTAAAAAAAAATAATAATAAGGCCAACAACATTAATGGGGAATAAAATTGATGTGTAAAAAATTTGAGACAGTAAAGTAACAAATTATCGTCCTAGCGTGGTAGAAGACTGAACACACACTCATAAGAGAGAGAATAAATAGTAATTGCACCATAACTTTTTATGTGAAAAACCCAAAATGAAAAAAAAAAAAGAGCAGTCTAGCCCAGTTGAAAAAATTCACTATAAATTATATATTACATGTATAGTTCATTGTTCCATAGGCGGGAAAGGGAAGAACACTCTTCAAAGTTATAACATAGATACACGAATTAACTTATTGTCAAAAAGTGAGCGGCGACTGATGGCGATTGGTAGAGGCCAGCAGGTGGCAATCGATGGAGACCGGTGGTGATTGAAGGCGGTCGGCGGTGGTCGACGATGATCGACGATGGTTGGAGTGATGCTGGACTTCACCTCCTCCTTAAGCTTCAAGCTCATCTCCCCTCATGAGAGGGGTGTGGTTCTATTTATAGAGTTTTGTGTGCAATTAATGTTGGAATATAAATCACACTAATCAGATGCCCCTGAGAGATTCCTACGATCAGACATCATTTGAAAGACATTTGAGTGACTTAATGAAGTTGGAATTGAGCTGTCTTGGGCTCGTTGGATTTGTCATATAGAGGCGCTCGATTCGACCATAGACTTGCTATATTCGACATTCGTCGGACCTTCCAAATATGTTTGTAAATCTTTTAAGAGTAGCTTAATGACTTTATATGAGCTTGATTCGACTCAGATTGGACTAATTTTGATATCATTGGGTTTGTCTCATCGATTCGGTCAGTTTGACTATAAGTTTGATGAAATTAGACTCTAGATGACTCTTAATTAGAGATGTCAAAGCAGCTCGTTGTTTGTGAACAGCTCTTGTTCAGCTCATCAAGAAGCTTGTGCTCGGCTTGTTCGTCGAGTTCACAAGCCAAACACGAACAAAGATTTGTTTGTTCGTGTTCGACTCTTTTTGACTCGAAATACTACTCATCAATTACACACACACACACACACACACAATCTCTCTCTCTCTCATTGGTGCAGCCTCTAGCATAATTTCCTCGGGTCGGGGGTTCAAATCCCGAGACGCGGGCTCTTCAGATCAATAAAAACACGCCCAAGTTTCGACCCAAATGGAGAAAGTGTTCTTTAAAAAAGTTTTAATACAAATAATAATTTTAAAATCGTATGGCTACGTAATTAAAGTTGTCAAAATGACTCTTTGTTCGTGAACAACTCGTGTTCAGCTCGTTAAGCAAACGAGCCGAACACGAACACACTTTTTGAGCTCAAAATATAAACGAGTTGGACACGAGCTGAGCCGCGACTCGCTCGTGTTCGGTTTGTTTACACCTCTAGTGACAATGGCTAGTTGGCGATTGTCTCACAATGATGGGGCTCAAGAGCTCTGAAAAGCTTGGAGCTCCTCCATCTTTCTTCTCCAGGTTCGAATCCCGTGACGCGGACTCTTCGGATCAATCAAAACACGTCTGAGTTTCGACCCAAATGGGGAAAGCGTTATTTAGGGCCCNTTACAACACTAGGCTGAAGTTATTTCCTGGGAAATTGAAGTCTCGTTGGTTAGGACCCTTTACTGTCACTCAAGTATATACTTACGCAGCTATTGAAATTGAAGATCAGAAGAAGAGAAATAGATTTAAAGTCAATGGACACAGGTTAAAACCATATTTTGAGGATAAAAGACCAAATTTTAAAGAGGTTTTAATGATCAGCCAACTTGAATGACACCTGAATAGGTCGGGCTGGCGATATTAAACCAAGCGCTTTATGGGAGGCAACCCATATTTATCTTTACTTTTATTGCCATTATAGTAGTTTTCATTTGAAATTATCGTTAGTTTGTGGTAATATTAAGCTTTAATACTCTTATTTACGATTGGAATATCTTAAAATTGGATCCATGAAGAAAAAATGGAACACATTCAAACCAAAGAGAAATTATGCAAATTTTGCCTTGGGCGTTGACAGCGCCCTCGACACCACCGATGGCGGGTTTTTCCCGAGAGTCCAGAAAAAATTAATACAGAGGCACGCCGACGATGCCTTTAACCCCGCTGACGGCGAGACCAGTGAATTGGTGGTTACTTAGGTTCAAATGATGGTTTTTGACGGTTTTTAACTCAAAAATTCAATTTCTAGTTCATATTTTCCCTCTAAAAATGAACTAAAACTCCACCAATTTCATTCATATGGCATCCAATTCCCTTGATAATCCCAAAATGCGAGTTTTCAATTAGCGAACGTTTATTAGTGTGGAAGCGTAGCGAATCTTCAACAAGTTACTAATGAAGAAAAGATTGATCAAGGAACGAGGATTCATAAATCGTGGATTGAATAATCCCATGACGGATATTGAAGAAACGATAGTGCGACAAAGATGGGAAGTGCTATGCTACACTACTGCCACCGTGGTTGTTCCAGTGGTGAAAAAATTTTATGCAAATTTACATGGAATCAACCAGGGAGTTGTTTATGTGCAAGGAAGATGGATTACTTTCACTCCTGTGCGGATCAACAAATTATATATGTTAGAGAATGTTTCTGTCTGCCACTATTCCAATTTTGTCCCAACGAGAAACCAGATGAATGAGATTTACCAATATTTAATTGACAAAACTGGCGACTGGGAAACAAGAGAAAATGGGTATGTTAGTTTTTCTGTGACACTTCTAAATCCCGTTTCGAAACATTGGCACTTTTTCATTTCTGCAAAACTGTTACTGACAATAAAGATCGGTAAAGTTTCTAAAGAAAGTGTCATTTTGAATTACTGCATCCAAAGGGGACTGCCAATCGACATTGGACCTATAATTGTGAAGTCAGTTTTGGGCCTGATCATTCATGGATCAACTTATGGGCTTGGACACCCCTCCATAATTTTCTCACTTTGCAGTCAGTTCCAAGTGTCCTATGAAAATTGAGAAAAGTTACTGCTATCTTGGAAGCCATCAGACCCAACTGAGAAATTCCCAATTTTTAAACATAAAAATGACATGGCTATCATAGTAGATCAAGCATCTCATAATTCACTGCCAGTTCCCTTAGTCCTTGATAAGTCTTTGGTGATCCTACGTTGAATCAAAAAATTGAAAAAGGAGGTACAAAATGTCATGAATGCGATTAATAATATCTCTGATTTCTTCGATCATCTAGACTGGAGGATGAAGGAACATGTTGAGCACTCTGGACATTTAGAAGATAGCTTGATATGACTGATGAGGAGGTTGAAGTTAATAGAAGAGGAATCTACTGAAGAATTTCCATTCCGACCCTTCTACAACCTCTTCGTTCATGTGCAATCAATGGGTGATCTCAGAGGAGAATCGAGTACCGAGTCTGAGGATTAGTAGATTTATATTACTACCTATCTGTCTATCTATGTATTTTGATTTGAACTTTGCATTTGCTTTGCTTTAGAATTATGCTTTTTGATCTCTGTATAGTTGAGACTAAGCATAGGATGTTTTGTTTTCAGCATTTTGAGTGTTGTGGTTTGGATTGCGATGCTGAATGAATGTATTGAGGTTGAGAAAATACCAAACTTAGGTATGTTATATAACGTACATTGTGCCCCTTGGAATTTATATATAAATGTGATGTTTTGTGTTATGAAAGTTTATATGTGCTAAGTACATCATTTAATCACTTAAAATTATGTCTATAATGATTGAAAAGATGTTGTTAAGGCTTGGAATTGATCGAAATTGTGAAAATTTGGAATTTGGACAAAATCAATAGAGTTCGCCGACGGTGCCCTCGACGCCGCTGACGGCGAGATTTTCCCGAGACTTAGGATTTTAATTCCAATAGAGCGCGCCGACAGTGAGCTCACAAAAAAACACCTTTAACCGCAATTTTTACCAGTTAACCGCCACTATTCATCATCCCCTTCCTCCTAAAAATGCCATTTTCAACCTAGGGCTTGAGAGAACTTGGATCGAGAGGCGATTTCAAGGCTTTTTGACACCGAATTTAATCATCTCTAGGTAAGAGCTTCACTCCAAACTAAAAATATTTAATTAAATTTGGGAAGAAATTCATGGATCTTAGTGTTGAACTCATAGAATTGCTATTGGAAGCCATGATTTGTATATTTGAAGTAATTTTTGGAATTTTTATATAATTTGATTAGATTGAAATGGCTCTACATCAAAAGAGAAGAGTTAAGTTTGAGGAGTCTCGCTTCGTCAATACGATGGCTCAAATAAAATTTACTTCCATATTTAAAGGAAAGAAGTGCATACAAGATCGAATTTTTGAAAGTCCGAGAGGAGAAATCAAATGAGTTATTGCCGAGCGGAGGTGGGAAAACTTTTGTTACACCACCAATAAAGCTAATTGAAATGTTGTGAAGGAGTTCTACGCCAATATGATTTATTCTGATGACGAAATTGTTCAAGTGCTTGGATTTCCTGTTGAGTTCACTGCCGCCTGCATCAAAACTTTTTATGAAGTCCCAGACTCTTATAGCTTCCATTATGAATCCTTTAGTACGATAGAAGGCCCCCTTAACGATGTGATCAATTTTCTCACTGATGGGAAAGGAACATGGAAGATAAAGCAGCGAGAATGGGTAAATTTTTCTGCTTCCATGTTGAATGCCACCTCTAAGGCGTGACACTATTTCATTTCCTCTACTCTGTTACCGACCTATCACCATAGTGAGGTAACTATAGATAGAGCCATTCTGAATTTTGGTATTTAGAATAAAGAACTATAAATGTGGGGAGAATAATTCTTAAGAATATATTGACTATGGCGAGGAGTGAGACTAGTGGAGGTCTAGGACATCCTGGACTTATTTATGCAGTTTGCAAACTTTCTGGAGTAGAATTTGGAGATTAAGAATAGGTTTATCCTATGAAACCCATTAGTAAAGCTAATTTGAAGACTTATGAATCCAATGAGAAATAAGATCCTATGAAACCCATTAGTAAAGCTAATTTGAAGACTTATGAATCCCATGAGAAATGGAGAAAAGATGAGGAATGGGTTTACCCTATGAAACCCATTAGTAAAGTTAATTTGAAAACTTATGAATTCCATGAGAAATGGAGAACTCTATGAAACCCATTAGTAAAGTTAATTTGAAGACTTATGAATCCCATGAGAAATGGAGAACTATGAGTAGAAGTCAAGAACCTTCTACTAGTAGAGATGTTCCCTCTACAAGTTATGACCTTCCACCTAGTTTCCTACCCTCTCTGATTTGATGAATGAGTTGACCTTGCAACAGAAGAGCATAGAATTGATAAGTGAAAGGATTGAAGGTTTAGAACTTCGACATGATTTGATAGTGAGTACCTTAAGAGGCATTCAAATTTTGAGGTAGCCTATTATGAAGCTCAGGCCCAACACTACAGAGGTGAGCCTGATGTTACGTTTCCTGAGTGCCCCGGATATACTCAGTATCAGCTCTATCCACCTGCTGATCAAGGAGATGAAGATATAGCTTGGGATTTGATATTGAATGAAATTGATGTAGTTATATTTGTATTTTTATTTCTGTGATCTTTTGTAATATTTTTGGACCTTCATTTTTATTATTTTGTGTACTTGGATAATTTTAATTTTTGTTATAAAGTTAATGGTATAGTTAAATGTGCATGTGTAGTTTAATAGATGTTGAGTATTATTTTGTAATGTAATGTGATTTTTATTTCTCATTTTAGTTTTAATTCTTTAGTATTGTGGTTGTATTAGGAAATATTGTGCTTGTTTAATATTTTAGTTTTATATTTATTTAAAAATTTTATTACCGAGAAATTTCTCTAATGATTTATATATGTAGAAAACTCCTAATATTACAGACCAGGTGAAGTAAAAATTTGAGAAGGCCTGCAGAAATTTCAGAATAATGAAAATTCCTACAATACTGAGGTATGATTTATATTTATAGTTTTTCTTTCCACCTGTATTATTTTATATTTAAAAATTTAAGTTTGGGGGAGGGAAGAAAAATATTTACTATTAGATGTTCTCTATTTCAATATAGTGATTTCATGTAGTGAATTTAATTCATGTAACTATATTTTTGTAGCCATTTAAATATTATGGTAGAATTAAAGAAATATTTTTGTAATGAAAATTAATTTTGTAACTTAAGATATTTTAGTATAAGAGAATAAGATTATAGTTAACTATTTAAAGTAAAGGAAACTATATCTTGAAGTATTAAGAATCCGGAAATTCATTTTGAGAAGAAAAGATTGGGGCTCAATGATGTAAAAACTATGGAATATTTAATCTGGAAATTCATTTGAAAAGAAAAGATTGGGGCTCAATGATGTAAGAACTATGAAATATTTATAAGTTCATTTGAGACACATTTGAGAAAAAAAGATTGGGGCTCAATGATGTAAAAACTATGAAATATTTATAAGGTAAGACATTTGAGAAGAAAAGATTGGGATTCAATGATGTGAAAATTATGAAATATTTATGAGGTAAGCAATTAGAAGAAAAGATTGGGGCTCAATGATGTAAAAACTATGAAATATCTATAAGGTAAAGGAGTGTTGAGTTTCAAATTTAGGGAAAGAAAAGTGAAGTTCAAAATTATTAAGGCTATCCAGATATATTTCAAATTTAGGGAAAGAAAGGTGATGTTCAAAATCATTAAAGGCTATCCAGATATAGTAATCTTATTTAGGGAAAGAAAAGTGAAGTTCAAAATCATTAAAGACTATCCAGATATAGTAATCCTCATTTGAAAAAGGAAAAAAGAAAGGATTGAAACCAATCCCTGAAAAGAAAATAAAAATATATAGGATTATCCAAATGAAAAAGAGAAAAGAAAGAAAAAATTATGAAAGTGAGGAGAAGCTTGAGGATATGTCTAATAAAAAATTGGCTTCACTGGACCAACCTAAGGGAAAACCTAATACATTCCTGAACTTATATTTATGGATTAGATCCTTTACTAGTAGTGTTCCCATGAAGTTCCTATCATTTGAATATTCTAAGTGACTTAATACTAGTCATTCTAGATCATAAATTTTATATAGTACTAAAATTACTTAAGGACAAGTAATAGTTAAGTTTGGGGGATTTTGACCCAAGGAAATATATGTTGAGATTTTCATGGCTATTTTATACTATTTTTAATGATATTGCACTTTAAAGAAAGGTATTTTTTATGTTTTATTATATGAATGATGAATTAGGGTCATTGGAAAAAAGAGATGCAAAAAGGATCAAATTTGGAGCGAAATGGACCAAAATGTGGAGATTTGAACTAGGCCGAGTTTTTCCCGAGGCTATAGGACAAAATCTTTTGAAGTCTGCCGACGGCGCCCTCGAGGCCGCCGACGGCGAGCTCGACGGTTATGCCTACTCAAGCTTTGGATAAGGCCAAATTTTGAAGGGATGCTTAGGCAAATCTTGGGAAAGCTCGTCCACTACATTAATAGACTATTTTGGCCGAAAATTGGAGAGGGGGGGAGAGAGTTTAGGAAGTGCTAGAGAGAGTTCCTAGAGGTTAGAAAGGTTCCATATTGTGAGGAATTCTTCGAGAGATTGTAAGAGTGGAGGGAAAGTGAGAGATTTTTTCCTCATTGCTGCTTCAAAGAGGAATTCTATGTGCTGTAAGGAAATGAAGAGATTCAGAGGAACTTCGGGGAGTGTTCTCGAGGAGAAATTAGAGATAAGTTATTTATTTGTTGTATTTTGTATAACTTTGATTTTATATATGAATTTCGAGTTATGTTGTGTTTTCCCCATGAGATCTGAGTAGTTTTCTCCGTCTTTCTCCTTGTCTCGAGATTTGTGAAATAGTGATTTGAATTGGTGAAGCCATAAAAATGTTTAAGAAATTGTGATGATCTTTTCACTTCGATCTTAATTTACTTTCAATCTGGCCAATTGATTTGTTAAAATATGTTGAATTTTACAACTAAAGTGAAGATTACATCCAAGATTCATGGAGGTCAAAGCCTTTAGAAGTTGGGTGCAAATAAATAGGGAAATAATATTATCGGGCATAGAATTGGAGATTTTAGAGTGACAGACTAAAATCCCAAATTCGGTCCTATTGTTTGGGTGCTAAAGTGTAGATGTTAGTTTTCAAGCGAGGGGAACGTGGGAGCTCTGAAGTGAGAGCCGGTATCCCTCCAGACTAGCCGCAGATTCAGTAAACAAGTGTAGGATAAGTCAATGTTATTTATGCCTGAACTAAAGAGTAAAGAATATGTATGCTCCTATTTGACAGAATATAATTTGAACTAATTCACTTTATCCATTCACTATAATTTCTTGACAAGGAGAAAGATGTTTTCTTATATATTAAATATAACATTTAAACCTTCATTAGTATCATTAGTTATTTGATAGTTATTTAAATTACATATTTATTTTAATTATCTATTAGTGACAGATAAGCAAATTGAATTTTGTTGTTGTGATCAAAGTATTGCTTTTTCTAAAATCTTAGTTCGTAACTCTAAACTTACTCCCTGTGGGATCGATATCCAAGACTCTCCATTAGAGCCCTATATTACTTGAGCGATACGTATACTTGCATTGATAAGTGTGACTTTATTGCTTTTCTAAAATCTTAGTTCGTAGTTCTAAAGTTACTCCCTATGGGATCGATATCTAGGACTCTATTGAAGCCCCTATATTACTTGAGCGATATGTATACTTGCGTTGATAAGTGTGACTTTACAAATATTGAAACTTATATTACTTGAGCGATACGTATACTTGCGTTGATAAGTGTAACTTTACAATTATTGAATATTTTATACATCCATCTTTATCGAATCCATTACTTGAGCGATACATATACTTGCGTTGATAAGTGTGACTTTACAATTATTGAATATTTAATCTACTTGAGCGATACGTATACTTGCGTTGATAAGTGTGACTTTACAATTATTGAATATTTATTTCGTCCATATTTATCTTATATTTTGAGCGATACATATACTTGCGTTGATAAGTGTGACTTTACAATTATTGAATATTTTATACATAATTCTAATATTACTCCCTGTGGGATCGATATCTAGGACTCCATTAGAGCCCTATATTACTTGATTTCTAAACCACTTCCTGTGGGATCGATATCTAGGACTCCATTAGAGCCCTATATTACTTGAGCTAGTTCTAAACCACTCCCTGTGGGATTGATATCTAGTACTCCATTAGAGCCCTATATTACTTGTGCGATATTATTACTCCCTGTGGGATTGATATCTAAGACTCCATTAGAGCCCTATATTACTTGAGTGATACGTATACTTGCATTGATAAGTGTGACTTTACAATTATTGAATATTTTATACATACATCTTTATTCTTGCGTTGATAAGTGTGACTTTACAATTATTGAATATTTATTACATCCATATTTATCTTATTGTTGATAAGTGTGACTTTACAATTATTGAATATTTATTACGTCCATATTTATCTTATATTTTAAGCATAAAAAGGTCACTCTCAGTCACCCAAAGGAACAACCAACTAGTCTATCAAATCCTACTCAGCTATGGTGCCACCGCCTACAGGGGTGGAGCAAGAAAATTTTGGTATTTTGGCATTGTATAGGTTGTAAGAAGCTGCTATTTGGGGAACTGTGCGAAAGTTTGCTGGTCCCCAGGTGTCGCCATGCATGTTGGGCATCGCCGACCTCCCACTGCTAACCAAGAATGTGAGACTTGGTGAGGAAGGATTCTTTTTTACAACTTCAGAATGAGGCTGAATTGTGTGCATGGAGGGTGTGCTTTCTTAAGATGAATTTTCTTTTCTTCAGAAATTTTTATTTTATCTTTCCTCTAGAGGAGGCCTATCCACCTTAAAATTACCTGTTTTTTATGCACATTTTAAGTTCAAGTTTTTAGGATATTATGCTTTAATGAAAAGTATTTTTATGTTTTTGGTTGCATGTATAAGAAAAATAGTTTAATAGTAAAAAGGAGCAAAAATACATCAAATTGGAGCAAAAATGGGCTATATAGAAGAAAAGTACCAAACCAGCTGAACTTGGGGCCTAGGCGCCAGATACAAAACTTGGATGGTTCCTAAGCACGACGGCTGGGCACCTAGGCACCACGGTTGCTTTCTAGAAGATTCATTAAATGAGACTGAATTTTGAAGATATGTCTAAATAAACCCTCAGTCATGTTTGAAGACTTATAAATATGAATTAATTTCAAGGGGCTAAGGGGTTGGATATAGAGATTCTCATGGTGTGTGAGAAGTTTTCTTTGTGAGTCTTTGTTATTTCTGAAGTTTGTGAGTCTTGTAAGTGCTATTAGAGTCAGAGAAGTTAGAGAACTTCAAAGGAGTGCTTTGGGGAACATTCCAGATAAGTGTTTATATCTTTATCCTTAAGTTTTGTAGTTTGGATTGGAGTTTTATAAATTTGTTTTGTTTTGTTATCCCCATGTTTCATGAGTAGTTTTCTTTTCTTTCTCCTTATTATATGAAGCAATTAAGTAAGTGATTTTTTATTTTATTTCAAACTCTTTTATTCCTAAAATTTGATATGATATTTTTATCGGTCCTTTATTTACTTTACAAATTGGCCACTTATATGTTTAAAACATGTTGAGGAACTTATAGATCCGAAAGAGCTAATATTTCTTGACTTGTAAGTATTACATTCTACCTTGGATATAGTAGTAAGGATCGTCTAAAGGGGGGTGCAAATAAATGGGGAGATAAGCTTTGTTGGGTGTATAATTGATGCTTCTAGAGTGATAGGCTAGATTTTTTTATCAATTTGGTCTAGAGATTAGAACTAAGGGTCACTGGTAGGTCCTATAGAGAGGACACAGTGGGTAATCTAGAAGTGAGAGACTAGAACCTACCCAACACAACTATATATGCCGACACCAAATTTAGATTGTCAACGTTCTTTGCACAATTCGAAAGAAATTAAGAAAAAAAAGGTATGCTCCTATTTGTCACAATACCGCATTTAAGTTTTTTAAAAAAATTTGAAATCCTTCACTGATTATGAATTACTGGCAAGGAGAAAGTCTCTTTATATATATTGTTTAAATCATTACATTTACCTTTATTTGTAAATTGTAAAATTTAGTAAACTCAATCTGTATTGTAATATCTGCGTAATTGCGGGTCAGGTCAAGTTTTTGGCGTCATTGCTGAGGAAGCGATGAAACAACAGATCTTTAAAATAAATATCTTTATTAGGAATTAATTTTTAAACACTATTTTATATTGCCAAAAAATTTAGTTTTTACTTGAAATTTTCAAAAAAAATACAAAAATTTAAAAATTACAAAAACCGAAAAGAAAAAAAATTTATTTTATTTTATTGCTTGAGTATTTTTATTTTCTGAATTTTACTTTTTATATGTGAAGTTCAGGATCTGAGGTTTAGTACGCTACAATACTGAATTAGAAAGAACCATAAGAAGAATTTAAAACCAAAAATAACTTCACAATTTTAAAGATATGACAAACACATCACAAATAACATTGAAACCTTTCGTAATGAAAATGAACATCAAAATTTACAAAGATCATAAGAGACTATGCTTCCTACAATAGATGAAGTTCACTTAAGTATTCAAATCCCTGTTGTAGTGGCTAACTCATTTAAATTTAAACCTGCGATGATATGAATGGTGCAAAACAATTAGTTTGGGGGAACACAAACTGAGGATCCTAATTTACATCTTACGAGTTTTCTAAAACATTATACTACATTCAAATATGATGCGTATCAAGTGATGTGATTAGACTTAGACTATTTCCTTTTTTCTTTAAGAGATAAAGCTAAGATGTGGTTAAACTCACAAGCACCTAGATCTATTAAAACTTAGGAAGAAATGACACAAAAATTTAAGGCTAAATATTTTCCTCCTTCAAGAGCTGCTAAGCTCATAAATGATATTACTTCTTTTATTCAGCTTGAAGGGGAGTTAGTTTATGAGGCTTGGGAACTATTTAAGGAACTCCTTAGAAAGTGTCCACATCATTTTTTACATGACTGGTTAATCATTTAAACATTTTATAATGGGTTAATAAAATCCCTTAGATCTATAATTAATGCTCCTGCTAGAAGATCTTTAATGTAAAAATCATTTGATGAAGTTCATGCCTTAATTGAAAAAATGACCACTAATAATTTTCAATGGCCCTCAGAAAGGGTAAATCTAAAAAGAGTGGCTAGTATTCATGATAATGATGCTTTAACCGTATTAGTAGCTCAAGTTGCTTCGTTATCTAAGAAGTTAGATAACTATGTTATGAATTTTTCTCACATGCCTCAAGCAAGTGAAGAAAATTTATTAGGAAAAACCAATGATTCTCAATCATTAGAAACATTACATGCAGTTGCTAATAAACCTAATAGCCTATATTTGAACTTTTATTACCTGGGTTGGAAAAACCACACTAATTTTAACTGGAACAATTTTGGTAGTGGAAATCTGCAATGGGGAACAATCAAGCAAACCCCATAGGAGACTCGAAAAATTAGGGTAATTCTAACTATAGACCTTCTTATCCTCCTGGCTTTAATAACCAACTATTTAAGAAAAAGAAGTTGTCTATAAAAGAAGTAGTTTTGTAAATGGGTAATTAGATTCAAAGTCAAATTGCTGCAATAAGAAATATTGAGAATCAACTGGGACAAATTGCTAACGCACTTAGTAATAGACCCTAGGGAACACTTCCAAGTATTGTTAAAGTTAATCCTACAGACAAAGGAACAGAACAAGAGCAAATTAAATTTTTTCAACTTAGGAGTGGAAAGGAATTAAAATTTGGAAGTCAAAAAGAGATTGAAGTTGAGAGAGAGATTGAAGAACCTAAAGAAACTATTATTAAAGATCCAAAACGATCTGTCTCTCCTAATAAAAATGATTTAGAAAGACCACCACTTACTTTTTCTCAAAGACTGAGAAAGCAAAAGCTTGATCAACAATTTTTAAAATGTTTTGAGATATTTAAGAAGCTTACAATCAATATTTTGTTTACAAAGACTTTAAAATAAATGCCTAGTTATGAAAAATTTATGAAAGATATATTAACCAAGAAAAGAAAGTTTGAAGCTTATGAGACTGTTGCACTAAGTGAAGAATACAGTGCAATAACTCCGAAGAAGCTTCCTCAAAAGCTTAAAGACTCTGGTAGCTTCACAATACCCTGTGTGATTGGAGAGAAATTTTATGGAAAAGCCATATGCGATTGGGAGCTACCATTAATCTCATGCCTTTATCAATTTTTTGAAGGTTAGACTGAGGAGAGATTTCTCCCACTACTGTAACCCTTCAGTTAGTTGATCAATCTATTACTTATTCTAAAGGGGTTATAGAAGATGTACTTGTTAAAGTGGATAAATTTATTGTCTCTGTGGATTTCATTGTGCTAGCATGGAAGAAGATAAAGAAATTCCTATTCTTTTGGGGAGACGTTTTCTAGCTATCGGACATGCTATGATTGATGTGCATAAATGAGAGTTAACTATGAGAGTTAATGACCAGAAAGTAACATTTCATTTTCTAAAGTCAATGAGGTATCCTATTAAAGATAAATGTTATAATATGGATGTTTTGGATTATATGATTGGTAAACAATATCAAGAAAAATATGAAGTTATTTCTAAAAAAAATGAAGTGATATTAGATCAAGAAAGAATTGATAGTGAAACTGAAAGTGATTTTGATGAAAAATCCTTAGAGATAAACAGTGAGGATACTAATTATGTTCAGGAAAATTATAAAATTTTAGATACTACATAAAATAATAAATCTCTAATCCCTTCAATTGAAAAACCTCCTGAACTTGAGATGAAAGTTCTTCATACACATTTAAAGTATGCATTTTTAGGAAATTCATCTACTTTACCTACTATAATATCCTTAGAGTTAACTAAAGATCAAGAAGAAAAAATATTTGAGACATTACAAAATTTTAAAAAAGCTTTTGGTTGGACGTTAGCAGATATTAAAGGGATCATTTCTTTAATCTATATGCACTTTTAAAGGAAGATGATTGTAAACCTAGGGCTGATCCCCAAAGGAAATTAAATCCCATGATTAAAGAAGTAGTAAAAAAAGAAATTTTAAAGTGGTTGGATGCTAGGATTATTAATCCAATTTCAGATAGTGCATGAGTTAGTCTTATTCATTGTGTTCCTAAGAAAAGAGGAGTGACTGTTGTCATAAATGAAAGAATAAATTAATTCCAACATGACAAGTCACTGTTTGACAAAATTGTATTGACTAAAAAAAATTTAAATACCGTCACTAGGAAGTATCACTTTCCTTTATCTTGCTTGGACTATATGTTGGATAGACTAGCAGGACATGAATACTTTTGCTTTTTGGATGAACATTGTGATTACCACCAAATACCTATTGCTCTAGAGGATCAAGAAAAGGCTACATTTACAAGTCCATATAGGAATTTTGCTTTTAGAAGAATGCCCTTTGGTTTATGTAACATACCTGCAACTTTTCAGAGGTATATGATGTCTATTTTCTATGACTTGATTGAGAAAGGAATTAAAGTGTTTATAGATGATTTCTCAGTTTTTGAAACCTCTTGTGATTTATGTTTAGATCATTTAGCAAAGGTCTAAAGCTGTGACGAAACAAAATTAATTCTCAATCGGGAAAAACATCAATTTATGGTCACAGGAGAGATTCTATTAAAACATAAAATTTCTAAAAATGATATGGAAGTGGTTGAAACAAAAATTCAAATTATAGCTAAATTACAACATCCTAATTCATTAACTGTTGTAAGAAGTTTTTTAGGACATGCTAGATTTTATAGGAGGTATATTAAAAACTTTGGCTAGAACTGCTAAGCCTCATTGCCATCATTTAAAAAAAGATACTAATTTTGATTTTAATAATGATTGTCTGTTGGTCGCCAAATTGTAAGTTGTCGATCGCCAGAATGGATATCCCGATGCCCGGTTATATATATATATATAAATTGGGAAAAAAGTAGTATGTTAAATTTTGAAAATGTAAGACCAGATCGATCTCATATCCTCAATAGTTTAAATAAACGAGCCTAATACCACAAGCAATGCATCTATACTAAAGGATAAACACAGTACTTACTGGTGAGGCTCAATTAAATAAATTGAAGAATTTATGAGATCCGTTTAAATCTACAAAAAATAATTTTTTTTTATGTTGACCGACAAGTTCCCCCATTTAATATGAAAATTTAAATAGGGTTTATATTAAGTTGGGTTTTTGAAAGTTTCCTATAAAGGCAAGCCTTTATAGTTAATTATATCTTAGATAACCGATGTCACCTAAGAAAAATCTCGATAAAAGTTAGGGGATATTGTCTTCAAGAATTTCATAGGATAAGAGTTTTCAAAAGATCAGACAAAGAGGTGTGAAATGGGAATGACTCAAATTTGGAACATTTTATTCTGGAATCCAAAGGAAGAAGAACTAGGGGATGTTATGGATCCTTAAGAGAACCTCAGCGACTACCCAAACTATTATATGGTTTGGCTTTAATTTCAGAAAGAAGAATTATTGAATATTTTGTCATTCCAATTTTATTAATTAGGGCTTACATATATGCAAGATAGTTGCACAAATATCTTGGAAGATGTGAGGATTTAGGTCGTAACGAACGATAGCCTCTGAATCCTAAAACATTTTAGGACTTAAATTACAAAATATAGTTGTGCAAAGGCTTAACGAAAGAGTTAGGGATTTATGTCGCACATGACAGACGACCTTGAAGTCCTATGGCGTTTTTTTAATTCTAAGGAAAGATGTGTTGTTGTAGATCACTGTTGTAGAAGGCTAGCCACAAAGCTAGCTCTAGACTCCTCGGTGCAGTAGCAGTCCTAAAGTTTTATAGGTTTAAATGAAAAGTTTAAATTCAATTATGTGGGGGGGGTTAAAGTTGATTAGAGCGACACCAGTTAGGATCCCACGGTTCCCTTGTTCCGGCACCACTATTTTCCGGCACCATGGTTCCCTAGTTTCAGTTTTGTGGCTATCCTCAAAGTTTTAATTTTGTTTAGCATGCAAGTTTATAATAAGAAAGGTAAATAAAAGTAAATTGTAATGCAATAACTTAAAAGTGTACTTGTCAATTCTTCTCGTTCCTCCATATGAAAGATCATTACTTGTAATACACACACACACACACACACACACACACACACACACACA
>JXCR01144653.1:146266-193027 GCA_002079205.1 Phalaenopsis hybrid cultivar | reverse complement strand
ATATATGTATATATATATATATATATATATATATATATATAATTATATAATTTTGTAGGAATTAAAACATGCTTGCAGACAGTACATGTTTGATGTGTGTCTAACAAACTCTATGCCATACCTTGGTGGGTCCAATTTGTCTATCTGTGGTGATGATTCCATCAAACAAATCATAATATGTCCAAGTGTCCTCCGAGATTCCCAATGGATCATGAAAAGGTCCTGGGTAATACCATAGACATTTCACAGTCCCTCTAATCGTCTCGAGTTCATTTTGGTCTTATTATGTTGCTATGTGGTTCACCCAATTCATACCCTTATGCTCAATGAACCTTGATGTTTTGATTATCCCTTTAAGTTGGCTAACTAACATTTGATGTTTCACTTACGAATTATACGGGTAAAGGCCCTTAAGGGCAATTTGGTTTACTTAAGAAACTTAGCTGGTTTGATCTTTAAAGATGGGCTTGTAGTGTTTTAGAAATGTTTAAAATTAATTATGGTTCATTTTCTAAACCTCAGTAGATAAGATTTTGATTAAGCCAAATTCACTACTAAGCCCTTAAAACTTAATGGTAAATTTGTAATTTTAGAAAATTTTAAATATTTATGCTCTTAATCATTATCAGGAGTCGTAAATTATTCTAAAAACCATTAATTTGGGTTTTAAATTAGTGGGTTATAATCTTCCAAAGTCAAACCCCCGACCTTAATATCTCTTCATTTAAATACTCTTCCAAATTTCATCAATTTAAGAATTTACAAATTTATCCTTGATGAGACCAAAGTGAGATTGGTTGCTACCATTTATCCTTTTTATATTTTAATCATCTAGACATGTTAATTAAGATCATCAATTACTCATTTACCCTTCGGTTAGGCTAAATATTAAGAAAGGCTTAAATCCTAAAATTACCATCTTGCCCTTAAGGCCTTAACACCTCACAATTCATTAAATTAAAATCAAATGACTTTAAAATTTTTATGCTACCCCACTCATGTATTAATTAAAACATCAGAGAAAAAATATGATTTTTTGTGAATTTATTTAATTTTAATAATTATTTTAATGCAAAAATAAGTATTTTTAATGAAAATTTAATAATTCAACCAAAACAAAACTTCTGTCCTTAAGAAAATTAGTGAAGGTTCACTTAGGTCTGAGGACCAAATGGAACAATTTTCATAATTTTTAAAGATTTAATTTAATTGCTAGAATTTTCTAGTATTAATTAAATACAAAATATTATTTAAGTGAACAATTAAATTTTATGTTTTTCTTAAATTTCTCTAAGGTCAAGAAACCTAGAGAAATAAATTTCATATTTTTGTGATTTATATTTTAGTTATTGGAATTATTTTAATGGAAATATAGGAAAATTCATTTTAACATTTTAAAAATTAATTTAAATCTTCAAAAATCAATATCTTCACTTAGAAAATTACTTTAATTTCCCCATGTGATTAAGAGACAAAATGTGACATTTTGGTGAATTTTGATAATTTTATGATTTTTATGATTTTTTAATTAATTTTTAATTATTTAAATATTATAAAAACTTAAAAAATGAAAATTTATTTTTAATTCCAATATGATTTTTCTTAGATTCTTCTAGTCACAGAGAACTCCTGAAACCAATTTTATAATTTTTTGACTTATTTTTTAATTATTATAATTATTTTAATGCAAAAAATGTCATTTTACTTAAAAAAAATCCAATTTAGAGGGTAAATTAATTCCAATTGACTTCAAATTTTTATGGGGATCTCTTCTGACATTAAGTTACAGTGGAGAATTATTTTTATGCCATTTACATTTATAGTTATTCCACTTTAATTTTCTTACATTTTTTAGGGTTGGTAATCGTAAGGGTTATTCTTAACGAGTTAAACTAAGTTTATATTTTTCCTAGAGTACTCTAATCACAGTGAACTTGCCAAAAAAAATTATGTTTTTTTATTAATATTTTAATTAGTATAATTACTTTACCAAAACATACATGCTATACTTGAAAAATAGAGATCTCCCCTGACCTTGGAAAAATTAGGGAAGATCTCTCATGATAGAGAGAACCAAAGTC
This sequence comes from Phalaenopsis hybrid cultivar, assembly GCA_002079205.1. NCBI lineage: Eukaryota > Viridiplantae > Streptophyta > Magnoliopsida > Asparagales > Orchidaceae > Phalaenopsis > Phalaenopsis hybrid cultivar. The sequence continues at coordinate 190,946 of JXCR01144653.1, read as the reverse complement.
CTAAGAATCAAGTTATGGTGAAATGTCTATGCAAATTGAGAATACAAATAGGAAATATAGTATTTAATTTGTTAAAAATCACACATGAATTAAAAAGATATGAAACCATTTTCATATTATTCTCCTCTGTTCACTGAGCATGAGGGCATTTTTCTTTTATTTTTATGATTTTTCTACACCAAAATATGGATTTTCTGAGTTCTGGAATTTAATTAATTCAATAAATCCCTATTTTTTCAATTTAAACCATGCTGCATCTACGGGTTCGGTGCTGCCTCGGCCCACTATTCACGCACCAAGAGCTTATCCGACTCGATCTCGTCCATCCGTCCGATACACGTGCAATCCAACGACTCCTGTTCTTCATCCCCAAATCCTTTAGTTCGTAAACTATCCACACTAAAACCTTAATTTCTCTCTCAATAATCAACCAAATCACCTCGGGTTTCTTTTTTTAAACACGTCTATACTAGGGGAACACATCTATATGGTTAATCAACTCCTAAATCGAGCATATATGCATGGAGAATCAAAATAGGCTTGATTTTAGGGGAGAATTCAATACCTTTTCCCAAGAGATGTGGCATCTATTGGGTGCTTCAAGTAGCTTGAGTTAAGTCTAGGAAATTCCAAGATGAAGCCTTGGGTTGTGGTGAATTGTTTAGGTATGAAATCGATCGAGGCCGATTTGAGGTGTTGATCAAAGTATATGTTAGGGTGGTATGGTGATGGGGCTTTCAGTGAGGAACTTCTTCTTTGGCTCTAGGGATGGTGTGGGTGAAGTTAATTTTGATTTGGTGTCATTTTGGTAATTTGGTGGAAGTTTGGGCTAATGTGGGCAAATAAGCCATGAAGCCATATCAAACTGATAGGAGCCATATGAAGACTCTTTTTAGATGTTTAATATGCTGGTTTTAACCCTCTTAGCCAAAGGCTAAGGGTTTGGGTCCACCCATATGTGCTTTGCAAAAGTAATCTGAAGACTAAATCAAGGGGTCCTAGGGTTAGGGGTGTGTGAGAAAGTTTAGTTTATGCAAGCTGGCCTAACCAAGAACACACCACCCAGAGATTAGCCCTAAGGCCTGACCATCCTATAGGGAACTCTCGTTAAGCTCCTCCATATTGACCCCACCTAGTAAGTGCTAAAGGTTAGGACCAATATGTGGAACTTCAAGTTGAGCAAAGAAGAGTTTAGAATTTCTAATGGTGAGGGTTCCTTTACTAGTCCTCTAGGAATAGTCAACAGGAAAGTCATATGGCTAGACCCTAGGCTACTAAATAGGAAAGAATAGACCTCAACCAAAAGTGAGGTCAAAATTGCCTTAAAGCTTTTAATTTATTAAAGGAAAAGTTAATTACTACACCCATCATTATTTCACTTGATTGAGAAAACCATTTGAATTAATGTGTAATGTTAGTGAATACGCTATTGGAGCTATTTTAGGAAAAAAATATGATAAGATTTTTAAAGTTATATATTATGCCAGCAAAACTCTTAATGAAGCTCAAATTAATTACACAACAACTGAAAAAGAGTTGTTGGTAATAGTATATGCTTTTGACAAATTTAGGTCATATTTACTTAGAGCTAAATGTATTGTGCATACTAATCATTCCGCTATTAAATATCTTATGTCAAAAAAGGATGTGAAACCAAGATTAATCAGATAGGTTTTTCTTTTGCAAGAATTTGATTTTAAGCGGATAAGAAAGGAGCTGATAATTAAATTGTTGATCATTTTTTAAGACTTGAACATGGAAAAGAAAAGAACAATGGAGATAACATAAATGAGAATTTTCCTGATGAACAACTTTATGCTGTTGTTGAGTGGCCTATACTATGGTATGTATATATATTTAACTACTTAGTTAGTAATATTCTACCATACTGACTAACAAGCCACTAGAAAAAAAAAATTATGTATGATGCAAGGTTTTACTTTAAGGATGACCCTTATTTATATAACAAATGTCGTGATTCAGTCATTGGAAGATGTGTACTTACTTNTCGAACTATTATAACCCAGGTTGGAAGAATCATCCAAATTTTAATTGGAATAACAATTGTTCTACAAATCAATAATGGGCAAACAACCCAGTGAACCCATTAGGAAATTTATCCAACCAAGGAAATATTAACTATAGATCTTCTTATCCTCTAGGATTTAATAGTAATACTCAAATTAAGGAGAAGAAGTTTTATATGGAAGAGTTGATATTAAACATGGGTCAACAATTGCAGAATCAAGGAAACTAATTACAATTTCAAGGAAATCAATTACAAAATCAAAAACTGCAATTAAGAATATTGAAAACCAATTAGGGCATATCGCTACTGTGCTTAGTAACCGATCATTAAGAACTTTTCCTAGTACTGTGGAACCAAATCCTAAAGACGAAGGAAAAGAACAAATCAAAGCGATACAATTGCAAAGTGGAAAAGAGTTGTAAACAAGGGTGCAAAAAAAAATAGAAACTGAAAAAGAGAAAGTGAAAGTTGAAAAAAAGGATAATGAATACCCAGATTTAGAATATCCATTTACACCAATGAAAATTACTATGGAGAAACCTCCACCACTGTTTTCTCAAAGATTGAAGCAACACAAACAAAATAAACAATTTACCAAATTTTTAGAAATTCGTAAGAAATTAACAGTAAACATTTTTTCAATTTTCCAAATTTTTAGAAATTCTTAAGAAGTTAACAGTGAATATTCCCTTCGTAGAGGCCATTATGTGAAATTTATGAAAGATATTCTGAACAAGAAAAGGAAGTTCACGGATAATGAAACTATTGCACTTAGTGAAGAGTGTAGTGCAATTATTCAGAAAAAGCATCCTGAAGAATTAAAAGAACCTGTCAGTTTTACTATACTGTGTGCGATCGGTGAAAAATTTTATGGAAGAGCTTTATGTGATTTCGGAGCCAGCATTAATCTTATGGCTCTATCAATTTTTAAAAGATTAGGATTAGAAGAAGTCTCACCTACTTCTGTAACTCTAAATCTTATGTCTCTATCAATTTTCAAAACATTAGGATTAGGAGAAGTCTCACCTACTTCTGTAACTCTTTAGTTAGATCAATTTTCAAAAGATTAGGATTAGGAGAAGTCTCACCTACTTCTTTAACTCTTCAGTTAGAATCAATTTTCAAAAAATTAGGATTAGGAGAAGTCTCACCTACTTCTATAACTCTTCAGTTAGCGTATCAATTTTCAAATGATTAGGATTAGGAGAAGTCTCACCTACTTCTGTAACTCTTCAGTTAGCAAATCGTTCAGTTACATATCCTAAGGGAGTTATAGAAGATGTGTTAGTAAAAGTGGACAAATTTATAATTACATATCCTAAGGGAGTTATAGAAGATGTGTTAGTAAAAGTGGATAAATTTATCTTTCCGATAGATTTCATTATTTTAGATATGGAGGAAGACAAAAAAATACCTATCATTTTAGGGAGACAATTTTTAGCTACTAGAAAAGTTATGATAGATGTTCAAAATGGAGAATTAACTATGAGAGTTAAGGATCAAGAAGTGAGTAGATGTTCAAAAAGGAGAATTAAATATGAGAGTAAATTAGATGTTCAAAAAGGAGAATTAAATATGAGAGTAAATTACCCTGCTGTTGAAAGAGATAATGAATATTTTCGCATGGAAATTATTGAACATCTACTGAAAGAATATTTTAAAGAACATTTTGAAGATAAAAAAGCATTTTGAAGAGGAAGAACATTTTGTAGAGAAGGAAAAATTTGAAAAGAATGACGAAGTTATTTGGACGAATTAGAATATGAAGAATTTGATTATGTTCAGGAAAGATTTAAGATGTTGGATATTATGGAAAATGCTGATCAGAATTTATTTTCGTCAACTATAAAACCACCTGAACTTGAGTTAAAAATATTGCCTAGCCACTTGAAGTATGTATTTTAGGAGACTCATCTACATTACGTGTTATTATATCTTCAGAATTAAATAATCTCTGAAATATGTGTTTTTGGGAGACTCATCTACATTACATGTTATTATATCTTTAGAATTAAATTAATTGCAAGAGCTTCTGGGAGACTCATCTACATTACATGTTATTATATCTTCGGAATTAAATGATTTGCAAGAGCAAATATTTTGGATACATTAAAAAGATATAAGAAAGCTTTTGGTTGGACCTTAGCTGATATTAAAGGAATCACTCCTTCGATTTGTATGCACAGAATTACGCTAGATGAACAATATAAACCAAGAGTTGATCCACAAAGGAGATTAAATCCAATGATGAAAGAAATAGTCAAGAAGGAATTTTGAAATGGTTAGACACTGGAATTATATATCTTATTTCAGATAGTGCGTGGGTAAGTCCGATTCATTGTGTTCCTAAGAAAGGAGGAGTGACTATTGAAACAAAAGAAAATAATGAATTAATATCTATTAGACAAGTTACTGGGTGGAGTATTTGCATTTATTATAAGAAATTAAACAATGCCACTAGGAAAGATCACTTCTCTCTACCATTTTTAGATCAAATAGTGGATAGACTTGCTGGGCACAAATATTTTTGTTTTTTAAATGGATATACCAGTTACCATCAAATTCCTATAGCTTTTGAAGATCAAGAAAAGACAACATTTACTAGTCCTTTTGGAACTATTGCTTTTCGAAGAATGCCTTTTGGATTATGTAATGCACCTACAACATTCCAAAGATGTACGATGTCCATAATTAGTAAGCTAATTGATGATGGATTGGAAGTATTTATGGATGATTTCTCTGTATTTGGAACATAATTTGATGCATGCTTAAATTACCTTAAAAAGTTTTGGAGCTATGCGAAATAACTAATTTGATTGGGAGAAATGTCAATTTATGGTTGCAGGAGGAATTTTGTTAGGGCATAAAATTTTGGAAAATGACTAAATTGGGAGAAATGTCAATTTATGGTTGCAGGAGGAATTGTGTTAGGGCATAAAATTTTTAAATTGGGAGAAATGTCAATTTATGGTTGCAGGAGGAATTGTGTTAGGGCATAAAATTTTAATGGGAGAAATGTCAATTTATGGTTGCAGGAGGAATTGTGTTAGGGCATAAAATTTCAAAAAATAGTGGAGAAATGTCAATTTATGGTTGCAGGAGGAATTGTGTTAGGGCATAAAATTTTGAAAAATGGTATGGAAGCAGACCATTTATGGTTGTAGGAGGAATTGTGTTAGGGCATAAAATTTCGGAAGATGGTATGGAAACAATATGGTTGCAAGAGGAATTGTGTTAGGGCATAAAATTTTGGAAGATGGTATGGAAGCAGACCTGCAAAAATTCAGTTATATCTAAACTAACACATTCTACTAATGTAAGAGAAGTTAGGATTTTTCTTGGACATGTTGGATTTTACATGCATTTTATTAAAAATGTTTCAAAAATTACTAAACCAATATGCCAGCTTTTAGAAAAGGACAAGAAATTTGAATTTACTGAAAGCTGTTTAAATACCTTTGAGTTATTAAGGGAAAAATTATTAACAACCCCTATCATAGTTTCACCTAACTGGGAGAAACCATTTGAACTGATGTTTTATGCTAGTGATTATGCTATTGGAGTTGTTCTTGGACAAAAGAATGAAAAGATTTTAAGCGCTAGTAAAACTCTTAATGATGCACAAATTAACTATACTGTTACTGAAAAAGAGTTACTAGTCATTGTGCTAGTAAAACTCTTAATGATGCACAAATTAACTATATTGTTACTGAAAAAGAGTTACTGGCTGATTATGCTATTGGAGCTGTCCTTGGACAAAGGTATGAAAATATTTTTAAAGTTATATACCACAGTAAAACTCTTAATGATGCACAAATTAACTATATTGTTACTGAAAAAGAGTTACTAGCAATTTTATAGCTTTAGATAAATTCAGATCTTATTTAATTGGAGCTAAATGTGTTGTGCATATTGATCACTCCGCAATTAAATATCTGATGCAAAAGAAGGATGCTAAATCAAGGTTGATTAGAATACTTTTGATGCAAAAATTTGATCTTGTGGTTATTGATAGAAAGGGAACTGATAATCAAATTTTACTTTTGAAGAAGGATGCTAAACCCAGGTTGATTAGATGGATATTTTTTATGCAAGAATTTGATCTTGTTTTATTGATAGAAAGGGAACTGATAATCAAATTGCTGATCATTTGTCAAGATTAGAAAATTTGATAGAAAGGGAACTGATAATCAAATTGTTGATCATTTGTCAAGATTAGAAAATCAAGAATCATCCGAAACTGACAATAAAATTACAGACAGTTTCTTTGATGAACAACATTATAATATTAATGAGTGGAAAATACCATGGTATGCTAATATTGTTAGTTATATTGTATGTGATATTTTGCCATCTATGTTGACATTGCAACAACAAAGGAAATCCATTCATGATGCAAAGGCATATTTTTAGGATGAGCCTTATTTATATAATCAATGTAAGGACCTTATTATGAGGAGATGTGTACCTTATGAAGAAACTGAGCCGATCATTCAGAAATGTCATGATTTTGAATTTGGAGGACATTTTGGGATTGATAAAACTGCTTATAAAATTTAACAAGCTGGATTTTATTGGCCAACCATCTTTAGAGATGTTTATAAATACATAAAAACTTGTCATCGATGTCAACGAGTAGGCAATATATCTAGAAGAAATGAAACGCCTCTAAATTTCATTTTGGAAGTTGAGATTTTGACTTTTGGGAATTAGATTTTATGGGACCATTTATTCCTTCATTTGGGAACTTATATATATTAATTGTAGTGGACTACATTTTTAAGTGGAATGAAGCACAAGCTTTACCTTGTTGTGACGCTAAAAGTGTTTCAAGATTTTTAATGGAAAATATTTTTACTAGATACGTAATGCCTAGAATGATTATCACTGATGGAAGATCCCATTTTAGAAATAAATGCATTCAGAGATTGGCAGAAAAATTTAATATTATTCATAGATTCTCTACTGCCTATCATCCTCAAACCACTAGGTAAGCTGAAGTTTCTAATAGAGAGATTAAATAAATACTTGAAAAGATTGTAAACCCTAGTAGAGTAGATTGGACCACTAGATTGGACACTGCATTATGGGCTTACATGATTGCTTATAAAACTCCTATTGGAATGACTCGTTACAAAATGATCTTTGGAAAGACTTGTCACTTACCTGTAGAATTGGAGCATAAATAATATTAGACGATTAAAGAGTTCAATTATAATTTAAAAGATGCTGGTAAGAAGAGATTATTACAACTAAATGAATTGGACAATTTAAGAAATGAGTCTTATGATAACGAAATAATTTGTAAGGAAAAATTAAAGTTACGACATGATCGGAAGATTAACCAAAAGAACTTTGAACCAGGATAAGCAGTTTTACTATACAACACTAGGTTGAAGTTATTTCCTGGGAAATTGTAGTCTCGTTGGTTAGGACCCTTTACTGTGACTCGAGTTTATACTTACGGAGCTGTTGAAATTAAAGATCAAAAGACAGGAAATAGATTTAAATTAAATGGACACAAATTAAAACCATATTATGAGGGTAAAAAACCAAAATTTAAAGAGATTTTAATAATCAGTCAACCCGAATGACACCTGAATTGGTCAAGCTGATGACGTTAAACCAAGCGCTTTATGGGAGGAAACCAATATTTATCTTTATTTTTATTGTGATTATAGTAGTTTTTATTTGAAATTATCGCTAGTTTGTGGTAGTACTAAGCTCTTCTACTCTTATTTACCCATGAAACATCTTAAAAATTGGATCCAAGAAGAAAAATTGGAACGCATTCGGACCAGAGCGAAATTGTACAAATTTTGCCTTGGGCGCCGACGGCGCCCTTGACTCCGCCGACGGTGGGTTTTTCCTGAGAGTCCAGAAAAAATTAATACAGAGGCTCACTGATGGCGCCATCGACCCCGCCGACAGCAAGACTGGTGAATTGACGGTTATGCGGGCTCAAATGGCAGTTTTTGGCGGTTCTTGGGCTGGAATTGTCTTTTTAAACTCAAAAATTCGAATTCTAGTTCATATTTTTCCTCCAAGAATTAAGTGAAACTCCACCAATTTTATTTACATGGCATCCAATTCACCTCATAATCCTAGAATGCGAGTTTTCAATGGGCGAAAGTTCATTAGTGTGGAAGCACGGCGAATCTTCAACAAGTTGCTGACGAAGAAAATATTGATCAAAGAACGAGGATTCGTGAATCGCGGATTGAATAATCCCACGATGGAAATTGAAGAAATGATAGTGCGGCGAAGATGGGAAGTGTTGTGCTACACTACTGCAGCCGTGGTGGTTCTTGTGGTAAGAGAATTTTATGCAAATTTACATGGAATCAACCAAGGAGTTGTTGAGGAAGATGGATCACTTTCACTCCTACACGGATCAACGAATTATATATGATAGAGAATGTTCTTGTCTGCCACTATTCCAATTTCATCCCAACAAGAAACCAGATGCATGAGATTTACAAATATTTAATGGATGAAACTGACGACTTGGAAATAAGAGAAATTGGGTATGTTAGTTTTTCTGCAACACACCTGAATCTCGTTTCAAAACATTGACACTTTTTGATTTCTGTCAAACTGTTACCGACAATTAAGATCGGTAAGGTTTCTAAAGAAAGTGTCATTTTGAATTATTGCATCCAAAGGGGACTGCCGATCGACATGGGATCTATAATTGTGAAGTCGGTTTTAGGTCTGATCGTTCACGGATCAACTTATAGGCTTGGACACCCCTCCACAATTTTCTCACTTTGCAGTCAGTTCCAAGTGTTCTATGAAAATTGGGAAAAGGTATTGCTACCTTGGAAGCCTTTGGATTTAACTGAAAGATTCCCAGTTTTTAAGGATGAAAATGAAATGGCAATTATAGTAGATCAAGCATCTTAGAACTCACTGTCAGTTCAATCCTTAATCCCTATAAGTCTCTAGTGATCCTGCATATAAACAAGAAATTGGAAAATGAGATACAAAATGTCATGAATGTGATTAATAATATCTCTGACTTCTTTGATCATTTAGACTGGAAGATGAAGGAACATTTTGAGCACTATGGACATTTAGAAGATAGCTTGATACGACTGATGAGGAAGATGAAGTTAATAGAAGAGGATTCCATTGAAGAATTTTTATTTCGACCCTTCTACAACCTCTTCATTCATGTGCAATCAATGGGTGATCTCAGAGGAGAATCGAATACCGAGTCTGAGGATTAGTAGATTTACATTACTACCTATCTTTCTATCTACGTATTTTAATTTAAACTTTGTATTTGTTTTGCTTTAGAATTATTCTTGTAGATCTCTGTATAGTTGAGACTAAGCATAAGATGTTTTTGTTTTTAGTGTTTTAAGTGTTGTGGCTTGGATTGCAACACTGAATTATTGTATTAAGTTGAGAAAATACCAAAACTTAGGTGTGTTATGTAACGTATATTGTACCCTTGGAATTTATATATAAATGTGATGTTTCATGTTGTGAAAGTCTATATGTGCTAAGTACATCATTTAGTCACTTAAAATTATGTCTATAATGATTTAACGGATGTCATTTAGGCTTGAAATTGATCGAAATGGCAAAAATCTGGAATTTGGACAAAATCAATAGAGCCCACCGACGGCGCCCTCGACGCCGCCGACGGCGAGATTTTCCCAAGACTTAGGATTTTAATTCTAATTGAGCGCGCCGACGGCCCCATCGACCCCACCGATGGTGAGATCACAAAAAACACCTTTAACCATGATTTTAACCAGTCAACCGCCACTATTCATCATCCCCTTCCTCCTAAAAACGCCATTTTCGGCCTAGGCCTTGAGAGATCTTGGATTGGGAGGCAATTTCAAGACTTTTTTACACCGGATTTTATCATCTCTAGGTAAGAGCTTCACTCTAAGCTAAAATTATTTTATTTCCACCATGGATTTCTTCCACATTGAGGAGATCTGAAAAATTTGAGAATGTGAAGAAAATTTGAGAAGAAATTAATGAATCTTAATGTTGAACTCTTAGAATTACTATTCGAAGCTATGATTTACATATTTGAAGTAATTTGTGGAATTTTTGTATAATTTGATTAGATTGAAATGGCTCCACGACAGAAGAGAAGAGTTGAGTTCGACGAGCCTCGCTTCGTCAATGCGATGGCTCAAACAAAATTTACTTTCATATTTAAAGGAAAGAAGTGCATACAAGAACAAGTTTTTGAATGTCCGGGAGGAGAAATCAAACGAATTATTGCCGAGCGGAGGTGGGAAAACTTTTGTTACACCACCAATAAAGCTGATGCAAATGATGTGAAGGAGTTCTACGCCAATGTGATTTATTCTGATGATGGAATTGTTCAAGTGCGGGGATTTCCTGTTGAGTTTACTGCCGCTCGCATCAACACTTTTTATGAAGTCCCAGAATCTTATAGCTCCCACTATGAATCCTTTAGTACAATAAAAGGCCCCCTCAATGATGTGATCAACTTTCTCACTTATGGGAAAGGAACATGGAAGATAAAGCAGCGAGAACGGGTAAACTTTTCTGCTTCCATGCTGAATGCCACCTCTAAAGCGTGGCTCTATTTCATTTCCTCTACTCTGTTACCGACCTATCACCATAGTGAGGTAACTAGAGATAGAGTTATTTCATTTCCTCTACTCTGTTACCAACCTATCACCATAGTGAGGTAACTAGAGATAGAGTTATTCTAATTTCTTCTACTTTGTTACCGACCTATCACCATAGTGAGGTAACTAGAGATAGAGCTATTCTAAATTTTTGTATTCAAAATAGTAGAACCATAAATGTCGGGAGAATAATTCTTAAGAATAAATTGACTACGGCAAGGAGTGAGACAAGTGGAGGTCTAGGACATCCTAGACTTATTCATGCAATTTGCAAACTTTCTGGAGTAGAATTTGGAGATGAAAAATGGTTTTACCCTATGAAACCCATTAGTAAAGCTAATTTGAAGACCTATGAATCTCATGAGAAATGAAGAACTGAAAGTAGAACTCAAGAACCTTCTACTAGTAGAGATGTCCCCTCTACAAGTTATGACCATCCACCTACTAGTTCCCCTACCCTCTCTGATTTGATGATTGAGTTTGACCTTGCATTGAAAGAGCATAAACATGATAAATGAAAGGATTGGAGGTTTAGAACAACGACACGATTACGATAGTGAGTACCTACAGAGGCATTCAAATTTTGAGGTAGCCTATTATGAAGCTCAGGCCCGACACTATAAGGGTGAGCCTGATGTTACGTTTCCTGAATACCCTCGATATACTCAGTATCAACCCAATCCACCTGCTGATCAATAAGATGAAGATATAGCTTGGGATTTTGATATCTGATTGTAATTGATGTACTTGTACTTGTACTCCTATTTTTGTGATATTTTGTAATAGAAATGGATGTTTGTGTGTATTTGTACTTTTATGTTGTACTTGGATAATTTTAATTGTTATAAAGTTAGTGTGGTAGTTAAATGTGCATGTGTAGTTCAATAAATGTTAAGTAGAATTTTGGATTGTAATGTGATTTTCATTTCGTATTTTAGTTTTAATTGTTTAGTATTGTGATTGTTTTAGGAAATATTGTGCGTATTTAATGTTTCTGTTTTATACTTATATGAAAATTTCATTACCCAAAAATTCCTCTAATGATTTATATGTGTAGAAAGCTCATAATATTATAGACCAGGTGAAGTAAAAATTTGAGTAGACCTGCAGAAATTTCAGAAAGATGAAAATGACTACAATACTAAGGTATGATTTATATTTATAGTTTTTCTTTCCACCTGTATTATTTCTTTAAAAATTTAAGTTTGGGGGAGGGAAGAAAAAGATTAACTATTAGATGTCCTCTATTTCAAAATTTTCAAAAATTATTTATATGATTTCATGTAGTGAATTTAACTCAGGTACTATATTTTTTTGCAAATATTTAAATATTATGGTAGACTTAAAGAATTATAATTTAATTCAGATAACTATATTTTGTAGATATTTAAATATTATGGTAGATTTAAAGGAATGATTTTGTAATGAAAATTAATTTTGTAACTTAAGATATTTAATATAAAAGAATAAGATTATAGTCAATTTGTATGAAAATTAATTTTGTAACTTAAGATATTTAGTATAAGAGAATAAGATTATAGTTAACTATCATTCAGGTAACTATATTTTTGTATCTATTTAATTATTATGGTAGATTTAAAGAAATATTTTTATAACGAAATTTACAGCTAACTATATTTTTTGTAACTATTTAAATATTATGGTAGATTTAAAGAAATATTTTTGCAATAAAAAATAATATTGTAGATTAAGATATTTAGTATAAGAGAATAAGACTATAGTTAACTATTTAAAGTAAAGGACACTATATTTTGAAGTGTGTAACTATTTAAATATTATGGTAAATTTAAAGAAATATTTTTTATGTAGTGAATTTAATTCAGGAAATTCAGATAACTATATTTTATAGATATTTAAATATTATGATAGATTTAAAGGAATATTTTTTAAGAAAAATTAATTTTGTAAACAGATATTTAAATATTATGGTAGATTTAAAGGAATATTTTTATAATGAAAATTATTTTGTTAACGATATTTAGTATAAGAGAATAAGACTATAGTTAACTATTTAAAGTAAAGGAAACTATATTTTAAAGTGAGAATAAGATTATAGTTAACTATTTAAAGTAAAGGAAACTATATTTTAAAGTATTAAGAATTTGGAAAGTCATTTGAGAAGAAAAGATTGGGGCTCAATGATGTAAAAACTATGAAATCNAAAAAGAAAGGATTGAAAACAATCCCTGAAATGAAAAGAAAAAAAATATATAGGATTGAAAGCAATCCAAATCAAAAAGAGAAAAGAGAGAAAAAAAATTATGGGAAGTATGGAGAAGCGATATGCCTAATCAAAAATTGGCTTCACTGGACCTACCTAAAGAGAAAACTTAAATACATTTGTGAACTTATATTTATGGAATAAGTCTTTTACTAGTAGAGTTCTCCTGAAGTTCCTATCTTTTAGATATTCTAAGTGACTTAATATTACAACATATAGTCATTCTTGAAATAAATAGAAGACTAGAACTCTTAAACTTGACGACTAGCTAATTTTGTGGCTACAAAGTTAAATTGATTACTTGATTTTTTTCTGAAAATCTCACTATGATATTTATTTAAGTCAAACTTATAGTATTTCTGAATAAAAACTTTACTGCAGTAGATCATAACTTTTATATAGTACTAAAATTACTTGAGGACATGTAATGGTTAAGTTTGGGGGATTTTGACCAAAGGAAAATATGTTGAGATTTTCATACCAATTTTATACTTTTTATAATGATATTGCACTTTAAAGAAAGGTATTTTTGATGTTGTGTTGCAGGAATGATGAATTAGGGTCATTGGAGCAAAAAGATACAGAAGGAGCAAATTCGGAGTGAAAAGGACCAAAATGTGGAGAATTGAACTAGGCCGCCAAGGGCGCCCTCGACCCCGCCAATGGCGAGTCTTTCCTGAGACTACAGGTCAAAATTCTTCAGAAGCCTGCCGACGACGCCCTCGAGGTCACCGACTGCGAGATCGACGGTTATGCCTTCTCAAGCTTTGGATGTGGCCAAATTTCAAAGGGATGCTTAGGAAACTCTTGGGAAAGCTCATCCACAACTTTAAAAGAACATTTCGGCCAAAAGATTAGAGAGTCTAGAAGCCTTGGAAGTTATCATTAGTGTATTAGAATTTCCAATAGAGTGTAACAATTGTGAGGAATTCTTCGAGAGATTGTAAGAGTGAAGGGAAAGTGAGAGATTTCTTCCTCCTTCATACTTCGAAGAGGAATTTTGTGTGCTGTAAAGAAAGGAAGATATTCAGAGGAACTTCGAGGAGTGTTCTTAGGGAGAAATTAGAGATAAGTTCTTTACTTGTTGTAGTTTGTATGAATTTGATTTTATATATGAATTCTGAGTTTTGTTGTGCTTTCCCCATGAGTTCTGAGCAGTTTTCTCTGTTTTTCTCCTTATCTCAAGGTTTGTGAAATGATAGATTTGATTGGTGAAGCCAAGAAAATGTTTGATCTTTTCACTTCGATCTTAATTTTTTGGTAATTTGAATTGGTGAAGCCATGAAAATGTTAAAGAAATTGTGATGATCTTTTCACTTCAATCTTAATTTATTGGAGCCATGAAAATTTTAAAAAAATTATGATGATCTTTTCACTTCGATCTTAATTTACATGAAGCCATGAAAATGTTTGAGAAATTGTGATGATCTTTTCACTTCGATCTTAATTTACTTTCAAATCTGGAATTGATTTGTTTAAAATATGTTGAGTTTTACAACTAAAGTGAAGATTATATCCAAGATTTAGGGAGGTCAAAGCCAATTGATTTGTTAAAATATGTTGAGTTTTACAACTAAAGTGAAGATTACATCTAAGATTCATGGAGGTCAAAAAAATGTTTAAGAAATTGTGATGATCTTTTCACTTTGATCTTAATTTATTTTCAATCTGGTCATAAATGTTAAAGAAGTTGTGATGATCTTTTCACTTTGATCTTAATTTACCTTCAATCTGGCCAATAATGTTTAAGAAATTGTGATGATCTTTTCACTTTGATCTTAATTTGCTTTCAATTTGACCAATTATTTGTTAAAATATGTTGAGTTTTACAACTAAAGTGAAGATTACATCCAAGATTGAGGGAGGTTTTAAAATATGTTGAGTTTTACAACTAAAGTGAAGATTACATCCAAGATTTATGGAGGTCAAAATAAAATATGTTGAGTTTTACAACTAAAGTGAAGATTACATCCAAGATTTAGGGAGGTCAAAGCCATTGGAAGTATGTTGAGTTTTACAACTAAAGTGAAGATTACATCCAAGATTCAGGGAGATCAAAGCCCTTAGAAATTGGGTGCAAATAAATAGGGAAATGGTTGAGTTTTACAACTAAAGTGAAGATTACATCCAAGATTCAAGGAGGTCAAAGCCCTTGGAAATTGGGTGCAAATAAATATAGTTTTACAACTAAGGTGAAGATTACATCCAAGATTTAGGGAGGTCAAAGTCCTTGAAAGTTAGTTTTTACAACTAAAGTGAAGATTACATCCAAGATTCAGGGAGGTCAAAGCCCTTGGAAGTTAGTTGCAAGTAAAAAGGAAAATAATATTATCTGGCATAGAATTGGAGATTTTAGAGTGAAAAACTAAAATACCCAATTCAGTCCTATCATTTGTGTGCTGAAGTGTAGATGTTAGCCCTCAGGTGAGGGGAACGAGAGAGCACCGAAGTGAGAGCTGGTATCCTCCCAACCTAGTCGCAGATTCAGTAAACAAACGTAGGATTAGTCAGTGTTCTTTATGCCTAGACCAAAGGGTAAAGAATGGGTATGCTCCTATTTGTTAGGATTAGTCAATGTTCTTTATGCTTGGACCAAAGGGTAAAGAATATTTAGCCGCAGAATCAGTAACCAAGCATAGGATTAGTCAATGTTCTTTATGCCTGGACCAAATGATTAGTCAATGTTTTTTATGCCCGGACCAAAGGGTAAAGAATAGGTATGCTCCTATTTGGCGCAATATAATTTGAACTGATTCACTTTATCCATTCACTATAATTTCTTGACAAGGAGAATGATTCCAATGTTCTTTATGCCTGGACCCAAGGGTAAAGAATAGGTATGCTCCTATTTGACACAATATACATTTGAACTAATTCACTTATCCATTCACTATAATTTCTTGACAAGGAGAAGGATGATTTCTTATATATTGAATATCACAGTCCATTCACTATAATTTCTTGACAAGGAGAAGGATGTTTTCTTATATATTGAATATCACATTAAAAACCTCAATCCATTCAATATAATTTCTTGACAAGGAGAAGGATGCTTTCTTAGATATTGAATATCACAAATTAAACCTCCATTCACTATAATTTCTTGACAAGGAGAATGATGTTTTCTTATATATTGAATATCACATTTGAACTTCACTATAATTTCTTGACAAGGAGAAAGATGCTTTCTTATATATTGAATATCACATTAAAAACCTCATTAGCTATAATTTCTTGACAAGGAGAATGATGTTTTTTCGTATTGAACTCACATTAGATCATTTCACTATAATTTCTTGACAAGGAGAATGATGCTTTCTTATATATTGAATATCACAATTAAACCCTCCTTAGTATTATTTATTATTTATTAACAATTAAACCCTCCTTAGTATCATTAGTTATTTAATTGTTATTAAAATTATTTATTTATTTCATTGCCTATTAGTGACAGATAAGCAAATTGAACTTCATTGTTGTGATTAAAGTATTGCTTTTATAAAATCTTAGTCTGTAATTCTAAACTACTCTCTGTGGGATCGATATCTAGGACTCCATTAGAGTCATATATTACTTGAGCGATACATATACTTGCATTGATAAGTGTGACTTTACAATTATTGAAAATTTATTACAATCATATTTATCTTATATTTTAAGCATATATAAAGTCACCGATCAAATTTTTAGCCCGTTGTCGGGGAATTAAATTTTCTAATAGCGCTGTCAAATTCTTGTATTTGTTGGTTTATAAAAAAAGTCACTGTCAAGATTTTGGTGTCGTTACCGGGGAATTAAATCTTCTAGTAGCGCTGCAAATTCTTGTATTTGTTGGTTTATAAAAAAAATTCGCTGTCAGACCCACCAAGATATGACCTAGGGTTAGGTAGGTCACCAAAACCTTACTTTTCCCGCTTTACATAAAATGTTCTAACATGCATTTTGAGTTTCAGGTGGTGGAACAAGAATACTCTTTGGTACGCTTTTATAGTTTACAGCGCCATCTTTCTTGTAATTTTGCACTGTACTTTTGATGCTAACACAAACTTGCATGCTAAACAACGATGTCACCCTACATGAAAACTAAAACTGTTAGGATAACCACAAATCCAAAACCAAAAAAAAAAAAACTAAAATCAATCAAGATAAAAATCACCTCCACAACATTCGAAATAAAAAATAACTCAAAATTTAATCACGAACATCCCAAAAACAATAACTACAACTAAAATAAGACGTCTCTATCAGATGATCGTGAATCCCTCAGAGGAGGTAGCCTACGATTGCTAACGAGGCTTCCCACGATCTAAATGAAATTATGGAACTCATTAAATTGAGTTTAATAAATTCATTTGGACTAATTGAATCCAATAGAAAATAGAGGTGCCAAAAAGATGAAACTGTGGGATCCTAACTGGTGTCGCTCTAATCAACTTTAACATCCCCCATAAAATTTTAAGAACTTTAACCATAGGGCCACCTAATTTGACATCATAACTTGATACCATAGAAAACTCAAACTCATTACGATAAGGAGCTTGGAGCTAACATGGTGGGCAGCACGAACATCTTCAACAGTAAAACCTGTCTTCCCTAGCTAAACTAATTTCCTTCCTTAGAATAAAATAATAATCCATAAAATTTTGGATGTTGTCTGCCTAGTTCAACATAAATCCTCAACGCATCTTTAGGCTTTTGTACAACCATATTGTAGAAAATAAGCATTAAACTCATCTTAGGATTCTAAGGTTGTCGTACTTCAGGACCTAAATCCTCACATCTTCCAGGCTATTTGTATGATTGTTTCACACGAATGTAAGTCTTAAATTAATAAAATTGGTAGGATCAAACACCTAAATCTTTCTCCACAAAACTGAAGCCAAACCATAATATAGATCGGGAAGTCACTGAGGGTCTCATCCGGATCCATGACATCCCCTAGTTTTTCCTCATTTGAATTCCAAAAGCAAAATGCTCCAAATTTGAGCCAATCCCATTTCACACCTCTTTGTCTGATATCATTGAAAAGTCTTATCCTTTTGAAATCCTTGAAGATAATACTTTCTGATTTTTATCGAGAGTTTTTTTAGGTGACTTCGGTCATTTAGGATGTAATTAACAATAACGGCTTTCCCTTATAGGAAGCTTGTCTGAACCCAACTTAATATAAACCCTATTTAATTCTTCATATTAAGTACAAGACATTTCAACTAGAAAAATTGAAGTCATAAAGGCTTTGACTCAACATATTTCTAAAATAGTTGGTGTAAACATAAAAGCAAATATAAACACTACTGACATCACAATCTTAACATAAATACAAACCTGCAAACATGATAGAAGAAAAATAAAGGGTAGCAATTTCTAAATTTCAAGTTTAAGATCTAAGCTAGCAAGAATTTCTACTTTATAATAGATATGAAATTAAGTTTAAGTTCTAAACTAACTAAATCACAGAACTAAACAGAAAACAATAGTTACTATCCTAAAACTTAAAAATAAAATACTAACTACCATAAATATCATAATAACAATAAAATAGCAAAGTCCAAAACACAACATAGTCCAAAACATATGCAAATGTAGCAAGCCCAGACCTCATACTTCATATCATATTACAATCATAAAATAAATCTCTCAGCTCTACTTTTAATCCTCATAATCATTGATATACCATTTTTCTGCAGCCTCATAATATGATATCAAGGATATGGAGGAAATTGTACTCCTGGGTCACCTCTAATCAGGCTCTCCAAAGATGAGTGCAATTTCTCTTTATAATCACTCTTCTTTATATTATATCTATTAGTATGTTCTGCAAAACGCTCTAAATTTTGTACCTTATCGACAGTAAAATTGATATTATCTATTATCTTCTGCAATAACTCATCTCGAGTAATAGTAAACTCACCTTGAGATGTAGAAGCACGTGAAGTAGATTGTCTAGATGAAGAAGCGGTAGAGGTAGATGCAACAGGCGTTTCTATTCCATAGCTCCTGGAAAATCCTCCTCTCCAACCAAAAATCTAATCCTCAGAATAATTCTTCACATTCACCTTCGTTATGGCTTTAAAGGTAATAGAACTTTCTCCAACTATCATATTTCACCCCAGCCTGCTCGCACAAAGAAAAGATCAAGGATACAAATCCCAGATCTGCAGTTGTAACAGTTGTAGCAGAACTAATAATAGTTTGACATATCAAAGCTCCAATGTTGATGAGCTTTCCCTCTTGAATACAATAGTTCAACCTCGCTCTTTCTCTAGTCACTTCACTGAGATGATTGGTCGGAAGCAGAAATAAAGCCAGGCCTTTGAAGGTGCACATAACTTTGAAGCTAGGAAATTTTCTGTCCTCTCATTGGTAATCTTCCAAAGTCCTCTCCTAATAGTTAAGTATGAAATAATCTCGTTTAACTCCGCTTCAGTATGACTATAATTTGCATAAAAACATATAGTATCCGGTGGTAAATGATAAAATAAGTTGATTACCTTTGAAAAAAAGGTACCAACTTTCCTCGAACCATAACTTGATTGTCTTCAGCTTCAAGTAGATTTGAATAAAACTCACTCACAACAGAAATCACTGTGACAATAGAGAAACAACAAAATTATTCCCAATGTTGGCGAACAATTATATCTTCCACGTCTCCACCCAGATTTTTAAAACATCGCTCCTAAATGATTTTTCGTGACTGTAGAGCATCACTGTATCGATCTTAAGCCTTTGAACTAACAAATTTGCTTAAATCAAACAGGCTTTTCCTTTACTGCTCTTCATTCTTGGTGTCATTCTAAAAATTTTATAAATTCCAAAAATAACTTCAAAAATTAACTTTAAATCACTAAATTAAATTTCGTAAAGCCCAAACTAAACTTCCCAAGCAAATTCCATAAAATTTTCCCCATTTTTTACCATGGATAGTGAATTTTCAAATTTCTTCAAATGATCAAAATACATGGTGAAATTCCAAAATTTTTGCATAGAAGTAAAGCTCTTATCTTAAGAAATCTAAACCTAGCAAATTTTTCTTGATTCCTGCAAGAAATCCTCACTTTTGATGTGGCCGAGCCCTTAAAAATCAAAATTTTGAGAGGTAGAAGACAATAAGAGGCGTTAAAAATGGTGTTTTCGGACCAAAATTTCACTTTTTACCGTTCACAAACCTGTTTTCGTGAACCAACACTTAAGCGCGGGTAAGTGGTGCTTAGGCGTCTGCTTGTTGGATTAGCTCGAGCTTAAGAGCGATATGTGGCGCTTAACCGCCAGTGCATTATTTTTAAAATCTTTAAATTTAAGTAAAATGCACAATTTTCCTAAGTAAACCACCCCTAAATGGTCTCATATCACTTAATTAACTATTTTCAACTTCATATAACTTCCCTCTCTCTCAAAATTCTCCTTAATAACTATTTCAATTCGGGGCTAAAACAACACAAAATTTTCACAAAAATAAACTTATACTAATTAACAAACAAAAAAAATACTATTGACACTTAATTCTCACTCCAAATAGTCTCAGATGAGAAAATTTTCCAAATTACAAAACACTTAACACACATTCACAATTAAACATATAAGTAACATAAACACTAAAACATGTCTTAAACACTAAAAACACTTAAAGACAACAACTTTACTCACACAAAACCAAACATAGAACTTGATTCCATTCTTCATTAGAAGGAACAAATTCAGTTCTTTCAATAGTCTCTCATGGGGCAACTGGAATATAAAGTTGATAAAACGAACGGTGGTGGCTTGCTCTGATGCAATCTTCTTAAATCCACCTTTACTTAAGAAAAATCTCCTTATCCACTTCCTCTATATAACTAGTGTGACTAAATTGCATTTTCAATTAACATCCAATATGCTTCAGATGTGCATGAATTTCCAACACCTTAGTCTCCTGTACAGACATGGTATTTTAAATTTTGTTGATTTTCTCTGATATCCTTCAATACTAACGACTAAGAAACCATTTTACATCTCTTGTGCACTTTGACTAACAAATTTATTTCTCATAGACTCTTCCTTCTTCTTCAAATCCATCTCCCATGAAGACATCATCTTAAAATCTCTCTCTCTTTCAGGCTTTTAGGGCTAGAAATGATCTAGGGTGAAATTCCTTCACTAAACCCTTCTATTTATAGGCCTAAATTCTTCTTATAACTCCTAGACACGTTTAGAAACTACCAATACATGTTTTTGCAAACTTCTAGGTGATATTTCCTTCTAAAATATTAATTTTTCACGTGTTTTTAAATTGTCGCTCTTAAGCGTCGGATTTGGCGCTTAAACACCAGTGCACATTTTTTCACAAGTCAACTTAACATCCAAATTCTCATTTTAACATGTCCAAATCACTAATTTACTTCTTAAAATCAGTACTAATACATAATAGTCTAAAAAATAATACTCAAAGTTTCTTAATCACACATAAAACATCAATAAAAATAAAAACACACTGACATTTATGGGTTGCCTCCCATAAAGAGCTTGGTTTTACGTCGTCACTCCGACGTAACCAGTGCTTACTCTGGTTGACCAAACATCATTCCATCATTAATTTTTTGTTGATCCCTATATAATAAGATTTCAGTCTATGTCCATTCACTTTAAAGATTTTCTCAGATTTATCATCTTTCCAGAGCTCCATAAGGATAAACTTTTAGGTTTCCCTAGAAATAATCTTAACCTTGAATTATATAGTAAAACTTGTTACCCTGGTTCAAAATTTTTAGTAAGAAACTTTCTTTCATGCCACATTTTCATCTTTTCTTTATAAATTTTGGCACTTTCATAAGATTCATTCCTTATCTTTTCAAGCTCATTTAATTGTAATAATCTTTTCTCACCTGCATCTTCAAATTATAATTGAACTCTTTAATTGACAAATATGGTTTATGCTCAAGTTCAACTGGTAAGTGACAAGCTTTCTCAAATATTAGCCTATATGGGGACATTTTTATAAGAGTTATATATGCAGTCCTATAAGCCCACAAAGCATAGACAAGTTTGATTAGCCAAACCATTTTTGTTGGATTCACAGATTTTTTCATATTTCTTTTAATTTCTTGATTGGATAATTCATCCAAACCACTTGTCTTAGGATGATAAGCAGTAACAATCTTATGATTTATATGATATTTCTTTAATAAACATTTCTGAAATGACTTCCCCCATCAGTAATGATAACTCTTGGCATCCCAAATCTACAAAAATTTTGCAACACTTTGAGCATCACATCGAGGTAAGGCAACAGCTTCTATCCATTTGTATACAAAGTCCACTGCTAACAAAATCTATAAATTTCTAAAAGATGGTATAAATGGTCCCATGAAATCTAATCCCCAAACAATAAATATTTCAACTTCTAGCATATAATTGAGAGGCATCTCATTTTTTTTAGAAATATTACCTACTCTTCGACATATATCACAAGTTTTGATATAAGCTTTAACATCTCTAAAAATTGTATGCCAATAAAATCAAAATTATAGAATTTTGTATGTTGTTTTATCAGCACCAAAATTTCCACCAAAATTAGAATTATGAAATTTTTGGATAATCTCATAAGTTTCTTCTAATGATACACATCTTCGAATAATTATATCCTTTCCGTGTTTATATAAAAATGGGTCATTCGAAAAATAAGTCTTAGCTTCAGAAATAAATTTCTTATTCTGTCGATATGTCATTCCATAGGGTATAATATCCCTAACAATAAAGTTCACATTGTCGGGTTACCACGGAACACGTCCCTCATTAATAGTGAATAATTTTTGATCTAGAAAATTTTCATTAATTTCATTTTCAAAATAGAGTGGTTTTTCTAATTCTATCATGGACTAATGATCAACAATTTGATTTTCAATCCCTTTTTGATCTACTATTGCAAAATAAAATTCTTGTAAAGGAATAATCCATCTTATAAGTCTAGGCTTAGCATCCTTCTTTTTCATTAAATACTTAATAGCAGAATGATTTGTATGCACTATACAATGAGTTCCAATTAAATATGATCTAAATTTATCAAAAGTATATATTATTGCTAATAACTCTTTCTGAGTTGTTGTATAATTAATTTGAGTTTCATATGAGTTTTACTAGCATTGTAAATAATTTTGAAAAATTTATCATATCTTTGTCCTAAAATAACTCCAGTAGCATAATCACTAGCATCACACATCAATTCAAAAGATTTTTCCCAGTTTAGGTAAATTATAATTGGTGCAGTGATTAATTTTTCTTTTAATAACTTAAAAGCTTTTAGGAATTCCTCATCAAAATTGAAAATTGCATATTTCTCTAGTAAAGAGCATAAACGCTTAGAAATCTTTGAAAAGTCTTTAATATATCATCTGTAGAACTAGCATGTCCTAAAAAACTCCTACTTTCCATTACATTTGTTGGATAAGGTAAATTAGTGATCACTTGAATTTTAGCAGGATCTATTTCCATATCATTTTCTGATATTTGATGACCTAATACAATTCCTCCTCCTACCATAAAGTGGCATTTTTCCCAATTAAGGACAAAATTTGTTTCTTCGTAGCGCTTTAGAACTTTAGATAAATGTTCTAGACATGAGTCAAATGAAGTTCGAAACACTGAAAAAGTCATCCATAACGACTTCAATCCCTTTTTCAATTAAATCATAAAAAATTGCCATCATACATCCTTAAAATGTAGTAGGGGCATTACATAAACCAAAGGGCATTCTTCTAAAGAAAAAACTACCATAAGGACTGGTAAACGTTGTCTTCTCTTGATCCTCAGGAGATATTTGAATTTAGTGATAACTAGTATATCCATCCTGAAAACAAAAGTATCTGGCCCAAGGTGATAACCAGTATATCCATCCAAAAAACATAAGTATTTATGCCCAGCTAGTCTATCCAACTATAACCGGTATATCCATCCAAAAAACAAAAGTATTTATGCCCAGCTAGTCTATCCAGCATTTATTGAATTTGGTGATAACCAGTATATCCATTTAGAAAATAAAAGTATTTATGCCCATCTAGTCAATCCAGCATTTGATCTAGAATGACCACTATATCCATCCAGAAAATAAAAGTATTTATGCCCATCTAGTCTATCCAACATTTGATCTATAAAGGGTAGTGGAAAATGATCTTTCCTAGTGGCAAGATTTAATTTTCTATAATCAATGCATATTCACCACCCTATAACGTGGTGACAAGATTTAATTTTCTATAATCAATGCATATTCACCACCCTGTAACTTGTCTAGTAGGAATTAACTCATTCTGTTCATTTACAGTACACTTACTCCACCTTTCTTAGGAACGCAATGAATTGGACTAACCCATGCACTATCTGAAATAGGGTAGCTAATTCTAGCATCTAACCACTTTAAAATTTTTTTCTTAACAACTTCTTTCATAATAGGATTCAGTCTCCTTTGCGGATCGGCCTTGGGTTTGCAGTTCTCTTCCATATGAATTCTATATATATAAATTGAAGGACTGATTTAATTAATATTAGCAATTGTCCATTCAAAGGAGTTCTTAAAATTTTTTAGAATTGTCATGAACCTTTCCTTTTCTTCCATTGCTAATTTTGAGGAAATTATAACAGGTAAAGTAGAGGAATCTCCTAAAAAGGTGTATTTTAAATGATCAGAAAGTAACTTCAACTCTAGTTTTGGAGGTTTTTCAATAGATGGACAAAATGATTTATCTTTGTCTATCGTGTCCAGAACTTCAAAACTTTCTCGAACATAGTTTGAATCTTCCTTAAAAAGATCTTCACATTGATCTAATTCCTTTTCTTTCTCGTGTTCCAAATCTTTTTCTTCAAATTTTTCTTCATAAGTTGTCTTGAAATGGCATTCACTTAGATATCTTATAACATCCATTCTCAAACATTCATCTTCTTTACCTTTTGTAGGGTATTTCATTGATCTTGAAAAGTTAAAGTAACAGTTTGATCATTGACACGCATTGTTAATTCCCTTTTTTACACATCGATCATTGCTCTTCCAATGGATAGGAAGGGTCTCCCTAAAATCATAGGTNAAGTTGGGTGCAAATAAATTGGGAAATAAAATTATCAGGCGTAGAATTGGAGATTTTAGAGTGACAAACTAAAATCCTCATTCGAATAGGGAAATAAAATTATCGGGCTTAGAATTGGAGATTTTAGAGTGATAGACTAAAATCCCCAATTCAATCCTATCATTGGGTGCTGAAGTGTAGATGTTAGCCCTCAGGTGAGGGGAATGTGGGAGCTCCAAAGTGAGGGTTGGTATCCTCCCAGCCTAGCCCCAGATTCAGNTCCTATCGTTTGGGTGCTGAAGTGTAGATGTTAGCCCTCAGGCAAGGGGAACATGGGAGCTCTGAATTGAGAGCCGGTATCCTCCCAGCCTAGCCGCAGATTGAGTAAACAAGCGTAGGATTAGTCAATGTTCTTTATGCCTGGATCAAAGGGTAAAGAATAGGTATGCTCCTATTTTGCACAATACAAATTAAACTGATTCAGTTTATCCATTCACTATAATTTCTTGATAAGGAGAAGGATGCTTTCTTATGTTTTAAATATCACATTAGAGCCTTCATTAGTATAATTAGTTATTTAATAGTTATTTAAATTACATATTTATTTCAATAGCTTATTAGTGACAGATAAGCAAATTGAATTACATTGTTGCGATTAAAGTATTGCTTTTCTAAAATCTTAGTTCATAGTTCTAATATTACTCTCTATGGGATCGATATCTAGGACTCCATTAGAACCCTATATTACTTGATCGATACGTATACTTGTGTTGATAAGTGTGACTTTACAATTATTGAATATTTTATACATCCAAGTTTATCGAATCTATAACTATTATTAAATTTTGGTACAGGTGATGAGGAATTAAATCTTTTAGCAGCAGTATTAATTACTTATATTTTTAAGCATATTTAAAGTCACTGTCAATAGCCTTAATTTGATCTTTATTCTGATTTTCAGGGTTAACTTCAACTTTATAAGGCAATGTTCAAGGAGTTGTATTGCTAAGTGCAGTAACAAAACATCCCAATTGATTTTTCATGTTTCTAATTGTAGCTCCTTGACTTTGTAATTGACTTCTCATTTGCAATATTATTTCTTCCACAGGCAATTTCTTCTCCTTACTCTGCAAATTGCTATTGAAACTTAGAGGGTAATATAGTTTGTGTGATTTTTCTAACCATAATTATAATAATTGGAATATGGATTATTAGATCGATTATTTAAGAATTTTAAAGTCTCATTCAAAGATTGTGATTCTATCATTTGTACAGTGAGTTTTCCTCAAGTACAACAGGTGTCTGAGAATAATTCATTCCATATTGATCTATCTTCTTTGATATTGCAATAATTTTAGCAGTCAACTTAGAAATTGAATCAGAATCATGAATACTAGCTACTCTTTTTGGGATTACTCTTTCAGAGGGCCATTGAAAATTAATTATGGTGATCTCTTCAATGAACAAATGTGCTTCATCTAATTGTTTTGACATTAATGATCCACCAGCAATATCATCAATTATTGATCTAAGAGATCCAACTAATCCATTATAAAAAGCTTGAATTATTAACCAATCTGGCAATGCATGGTGTGGACACTTCCTAATAAGATCTTTAAATCTTTCCCAAGCTTCATAAATTGATTCCCCTTAAAACTGATAAAATAATGTAATATCATTTCTAAGCTTAACAGATTTTGATTGTGGGAAATATTTAAATAAAAATGAGTCTCCTCAAGTTCTGATAGATCCATGTGCAAATGAGTTTAACCACATCTTAGCTTTATCCCTTCATGAAAAAGGAAAAAGTCTAAGTTTGACGACATCATGCAAAACTCCAATATATTTAAATGTAGCACATAGTTCTAGAAAACTAGCAAGGTGTAAGTTAGGATCTCTAGTCGGTGTTGCCTAAACTAATTATTTTGTACCAATTGGATAATAACAAGTTTAAGCCCAAATGAATTGACAGTTACAACAGGGTTTTGTATACTCAAATGAATTTCATCTACTGTAGGATTAGTGTAATCTCTTAAAGCTCTCTGATGTACATTTTCATTTCTAGAATTATTTAAGTTGCAAGCCATTTTATGCAAATTATTAATCTCTTTTTGTTGTTTTCAAAATTTTCTAATTTTTCTTTCTAACTCTGAATCGTAAGGTACTAAACTTACCAATCTTAAACTACGCATACATAAACACAATAAGCAATATAAATTAACAAAACACACTAAAATATAAAAATATTTAATTAAAATACAAATAGTTTTTCAGGTTAAATAAAATGTTCTCAATTATTTAAAAAGTTACAAGTGTATTGCATAATCCAAAGGGCATCCGTTTAAAGTAAAATTCCCCTAAGAATTCGTGAATGTGGTCTTTTCTTGATCCTAAAAAACTTTAGGAATTTGGTGATAACTGGTATATCCATAAAAAGCAAAAGTATCTGTGTCCCACTAGCTTGTCTAACATTTGATTCAATTCAGATTCACCACCCAGTGACTTGTCTAGTAGGAATTAAATTATTCTTTTCATTAACAAATACAATCACTCCCCCTTTCTTTAGAACACAGAGGATAAGACTAACCCAAGCACTATCCAAAATATGATAACTAATTTCAACATCTAAACACTTTATAATTTTTTTCTTAACAACTTATTTCATTATAGGTTTCAGTCTCCATTGAGGACTAGCCATCGGTGAATAATTCTCTTCCATGAAAATTTAGTTCATAAAAATTAAAGAAGTGATTCCTTTAATATCAGCTTTGATCTATCCAAAAGCTTTCTAATGATTTTTAAAAGTTTCCATTAATTTATGTTCTTGATCTTCAGTTAGGTCTGAGGATATTATAACAGGTAATGTTGATGAGTTTCCTAGAAAAACATACTTTAAAAGCATAGGTCAAACTTTCATCTCATGTTCAGTTGGTTTTTCCATTGAAAGACTAAAAGATTTAATGTTTTCACTCGTGTCCAACAACTCAAAACTTTTTTGGAGCATAATTTCTTCGAGCATAATTTCTTATTGTTCAAATTTATCTTCATAATGTTCCTTGAAATGGATGCTACTTGGTTGATTGAAAAGTTCCATTCTAAAACATTAATCCTCTCTTCTTTTTGTTGGATATTTCATTGCTTTTGATATATTAAATTTCACTTCCAGATCATTGTCTCTCATGATTAACTCACGTTTTTGCACATCTATCATTCTCTTAAGTAACAAGAAAAGGTCGCCCTAAAAAGAGTGAAACTTTTTTTTATCTTCCTTCATATCAAATACAATGAAATCAAGAGGAAAGATAAATTTATCCAGTTTTACTAACACATCTTCTATAATCCTCTTTGGGTAAGTAATTGATCGATCAACTCACTAATGAGTTACAAAAATATGGGAGATCTCTCCTAAGCTTAACCTTAAAAAAATATATAGAGGCATAAGGTTAATGCTAGCCTCTCTATCACATAGAGCTTTCTCATAAAATCTATCTCCTATTGCACATGGAATAGTAAATCTACCAGGATATTTTAGTTTCTGCGGAAGTTTCTTTTGAATTATTGTACTACACTCTTCACTGAGGGAAACAATCAAATTATCTATAAAATTTCTCTTCTTATTAAGATTATCCTTCATAAACTTTACATATCTCGACTATTTTTCCAAGAGCTTCAGAAAAAGAAATATTAATAGTTAACAACTTAAATATTTCCAGAAACTTTGAAATTTGTTATTCAATTTTTGTTGTCGAAGTCTCTCAGGAAGTGGAGGTGGTGATCATTTTAGGCAGATTTTCATTAGAGAAATAGGTTTTTCTAGATCTTGAGGATGATCTTTGTCGGACTTTTCAATTTCTTTTCTCTCTTTCTCAACTTCAGTCTATTTTTGAATTCTTGTCTCTAATTCTCTTCCACTTTTTAATTGTATAACTTTAACTTGTTCTTTGTTCTAGTCTTTAGAATTAAATTAACTATTACTAGGAAGAATTCCTTTAGGCCTATTGCTAAGGGCATTAGGAATTTGTCCCAGTTGTTGCTCATTGACTTTGTAATTGATTTCTCATATGTAACACCAGTTCTTCTATAGACAACTTCTTCTCTTTAAATTGTTGATTACTATTAACTATTAAATACAGGAAGATAAGTTGGTCTATAGTTTGTACCACCCTAGTTTTTCCAGTTTTCTAATGGTTTTGCTTAATTATTTGCCCATTATTGGTTAGCACCACTAGAATTGTTATTCCAGTTAAAGTTGGGGTGATTTTTCCAACCTGGGATGTAATAGTTAGAATAGGGATAACTAGGTTTTATCGGCACTATTTTGGTTGGAGAGTTGCCCATAAGAAGCTGTCGGCCACCAAAATTGAAATCCCAACCCCCGCTTCAGAAGGACATTTTAATTTACACGTATATATAAATTTTAATAAAATATGAAATCAAACTGACACCATATTTTTCATAGTTTAAATGAAAGAGCACCATACCTCAAACTCTGTATCCATCCTGGAGGATAAACACAACATTTGAGGATAAGGCTCGATCAAATAAACTGATAAATATATGACGTTCATTTGGTCCACGAAACCATTTTATTTATCGCCAAATTCCCTTATTTAAGATGAAGAATTAAATAGGGTTTATATTAAGCTGGGTTAACATAAACTTCCTAAAAGGGTAAGCCCCTATAATTAATTACATCTTAGATAACCGAAGTCACCTAAGAAAACTCTCTATAAAAATTAGGAAATATTATCTTGAAGGAGGTAAGAGGATAAGACTTTTCGATGATATCAGACAAAGAGGTGTGAAAAGGGATTGATTCAAATTTGGAACATTTATTAGAGAATCCAAAGGAGGAAGAAATAGGGAATGTCACAGATCCGAAGGAGAACCTCAGTTAGTTCCCAGTCTATCCTATTGTTTAGCTTCAATTTTGAGGAGAAATTTATATGAGTGTTTTATCCTGCCAATTTTATTACTTTAGGACTTACACTTGTGTGAAATGATCACACAAATAGCCTGGAAGATGTGAGGGTTTAGGTTGTGACAGATGACAACCTTACAATCCTAAGATGAGCTAGGGCTTATATTGTATAGCAGATCTGTACAAATGCCTAAATATTATATGAGGATTTATGTTGCAAAAGCAAACAACCTCAAAATCCTATGGCTTATTGTTTAATTCTAAGGAAGGAAGTTGGTTTAGTTGGGGAAGACATGTTTTCTTGTTGAAGGTGGCCGTGCTGCCCACTGCGGTAGCTCCAAGTTCCTTATTGTGGCGAGTTTGAGTTTCTATTGTGTCAAGTTATGATGTCAAATTAGGTGGCCCTATGGTTGTAGTTCTTTAAATATTGCGGGGCATGTTAAAGTTGATTAGAATGACACTGATTAGGATACTACGGTTCCCTCATTCCAGTACCTTATTAAATCTCTCTGAGGTCAAGGAACCCAGAGAAACAAATTTTACATTTTTCTAATTTTTTCTTTGAATTATTAGAATTTTCTAAGTGAAAGATTAAGAAAAATTCATTTTTAGCCTTTAAAAATTAGTTTAAGCTTTAAAATTCAATATCTTCACTTAGAAAATTATGAAAAATATTCTAATTATTTGTAAGTGCTTAGGAAACAATTTAGAACATTTCTATGAATTTTATTACTTTTGTGATTTTTATTAACTTTTAGTTATTTAAATATTAAAACAGGCTTAAAAATAAAATTTTTATTTTATTTACAATTTGATTTTTTAGAAATTTTTTTTAACCACATAGAACTCCCAAAACTAATTTTTATGGTTTTTTTAGTTATATTTTAATTATTAAAAATTATTTTAGTGACAAAAATGCTATTTAACTTAAAAAATCAAGTTAAGTTATCAAATCAGCTCCAAATATTTTGAAAAATTTATGGGGAGTTCTCTGAACTTCAATTTGCAGTGGGGATTAAAAATCAAGTCATTTATATGTTTGTGTTTTCCAAAATTAATTTTCTTTGCATTTTAGGGTTTGTGTTTTCCAAAATCAGATGGTTGTGGTAGCTTTTATTGGTCCCAACGAACCTCAAGATGAAGCCTTGTGCCTTGGTGAATGGTCTAGGTATGAATTCGACCAAGCTCAATTTCAGGTGTTGATTGAAGTCTATACTAGAGGCTATTTGAGAGGGGGATTTTACTAGAGACTGTTTGAGATGGGGCCTCTCTGGGGAATCAACTTTTTTCACTATAAGGAAGGTGTGTGCACAGTTAATTGAAGTTTGATTCACCGTGGAAGTGTGAAGATATCTATCCTGGTTTTTGGCAAAAATTAAAGCTCAAAATTGAGCTTCCATAATGAAGCTCAGTGAGAGAAAATGGTTGGCTTGAACTCAGGAGTTCTTAGGGAGTCTCTGAGGGCAGCTTGGCAGAGTTTCCTTAAGAAAGTTTTTACTTTCTTTCATTGGCTATGGAGGTGAGGTTTAAATAAAATTGGCTTAGGGTGGCTGCTATGACCACTTGAGGGGTGCAAAATGATGCTTAGGTAGAGGGCATAGAAGCTTTAAATTTCAAATGGGGTGAGGTGGGCTCTAGGTTAGAATTGGGTTGAAATTTTTAGTGGTGGCTCATGGTTTTGGTGTTTTTCGGCCACTAGGCTGGCCGACAAGGCCAGGGGAGGTGGCTAAGAAGTCAGGAGTCAGTGGGAGGCTTAATTATAATTTACCCCCAAGGGTTAGCGATGATGAGGGAGATTTTTTATTAAGGCCAAAAAATGGGCATGAATCCTTTAATTTAGGGATCCATTGGTCCATATCATGCTTTGGTAGGTTTTTCATGGTTTAGTCTGGTCCCTGGGAGGAGTTTGTTGGCTGTGCAGACATAAAGTTTGTGGCTAGGCCAATTTTAGTGCATGGGTCCAAGTGGGTCAATTTGGCTTAAGGTGGATTTACGTTAGGCTAGCCATGACCTTGAGCTCATTTAATTGGCTAAAAGGGCGTATATGATTGTCTCAGTGAGTTTAGAAAAAGAACTGCGTGACTTTGAGTTGATTTGGAAGCTCAATTTGATGGATTTTGGCTCATAGCCAATTTTGGTGCATTTCGGTTAGACTTAGGACTAGATTGGGCTAAGCTTGGGCTAAGTCCAAATTGATTGTTGAAAATGATCAATAGGAATGTAATGAAGAGTTTTCAAAATAATTTGGGTGTCAATTTTGGGGCTAAGGCCATCAATTTGGTGAAATTTTGAGACATAGCCAATTTGGGGCAAAATTAGGGATTTTTGGATTTGGGTTGAAATTAAATGAAATTGAGGCCTCACCAAGGCCAATTGAAGGTCAAGTTTGATGTGTAAGAATATTATGAATAGTTTAGAATTCAAATTGAGGCAAATTGAGTTGGCTATATGACAATTTAAGGGAACCAAGTCATAAGGGCAAAGTTGGGGTTTTGACTTAGATCAAAATTAGGCTCAAAGCATGGGCCAATTTAGCTTGGATTTGGTTTAGATTGATCATATGGAAGGTTAATTTAAGTTTAAAATTGAAATTGAGGGAAAATGGGACAAAATTGATGGACATTTGAGGTAAATTTGGGGAAATTGGGCCTTTAAAGGCAAATTGAGGGTTTTGGTCAAAATGATCAAATTGGGTCCAATTGAGGGGTCCAAATTAGTTTTGGAAACATTTGGAGTGATTTTGGAGGCTTTTGGGAAGGTTTTGGGTGCCAATAGTATTTTCGTAATTTTGGCTATTTTGGGGGTATTTTGGTAAATTTGGAATTTTTGGGTAACTTGGATATTTTCCAAAGGTTTGAAATGATTTTTGAACATGTTTGGATATTTTGGGTGAATTTGGGAATTTTGACCAAATTTGGGATTTGGGGGTGTTTAGGTAATTTGGTAGGTTTGGAGGTGAAATGTCAAATTGGGTATTTTGTAAGGTTGGGATATCAACCACCCTACATGAGCTATGGACCAATAGAAACCCCATTTGGGTCCTCTATATATTGGTCTTAGCTAAACCCTAGCCTAGGGCTAGTGGGTTTAGGGGACCATCTACATGAGTCTCCCAAAGGATCAACACCTAGAGTCGAAGAGAGAGTAGAAGTTAAGTACTGACCTCGAAGTTGTGGGTGAGAGTGAGTGCAAGTGAGTTCCTTAGCCCTAGACCAACACCCAGAGTTAACCCTAAGGGCAAGAAGTCCTATGGGAACTCATCTTGAGCTCCCCCATAATGACCTAACATATTAGGTGCTAGAGGTTATGAACAATATGTAGAGCTTCATGTTGAGTAAAGAAGAGGGTAGATTTTCTAATGGTGAGGGTTCCTCTTCTAGTTTTCTAAGAATAGTCAACAGGAAAGACCCATGGCTAGAACCTAGCGTTCCTTATCTAGTTTTCTAAGAATATTCAATAGGAAAGTCCTATGGCTAGACCTTAGGCTACTAAAGAGAAAAACTAAACCTCAACCAAAAGTGAGGTCAACAAATGGACCCCCAATAGGTGTGGTGTGCTGGGCAGGCACACTGCGCATATTGGCGTTGACCGATGAGATCAACAAAACCAACATAAAATCCTAAGTCAAGAGGCCTAGAAAGAGTATTAGAATTATGTGTGCTACTTATTTTTGCTGGGGAATTAGCAAGTGATCATTTGATCAAAGTCAAGAAGTAAGAACTCTCACTAGTGACTCGAGAGTGGGTTTGAGTTATCTAGTTTGAGGTTTTTTTTTATAGAGGATGGGACTCAGTATGTAACTACTGACCCCAGGGTGGGAATTAAAATTTAAGTATTAATTTCAAAAGAGGGTTGGAAGTTAGGGATCGACCTCGAAAGGAAAGGATTTAAAAGTTAAGGGCTGATTCCGAAAGGAGAATTCAAAACTAAGGATCAATCTCAAAAGAGAGTCGGAAGTTAAGGACTGACCTCAGATGGAAAGGAATCAGTAGTTAAAGATAGATTCCAAAATGAGAATTGAAAGTTAAGGATCAAATTCAAAAGAGAGTTGGAAGTTAAGGACTAACCTCGAAGGGAAAGGAATCAGAAGTTAATGATTAATTCTAAAATGAGAATTGAAAGTTAAAATCTCAAAAAAGAGAGTTGGAAGTTAAGGACCGACCTGAAAGGGAAAGGAATAAGAAGTTAAAGACTGATTCCAAAATGAGAAATGAAAGTTAAGGATCAATCTCAAGAGAGAGAGTCAGAAGTTAAGGAATGATTCTAAAATGATAATTGAAAGTTAAGGATCGATCTCAAGAGAGAGTTAGAAATTAAGGACTGACCTCGAAGGGAAAGGAATCAAGAGTTATGGACTGATTCCAAAATGAGAATTGAAAGTTAAGGATCAATCTCAAAAGAGAGAGTCAGAAGTTAAGGACCAACCTCGAAGGGAAAGGAATCAAAAGTTAAGGACTGATTCTATAATGAGAATTGAAAGTTAAGGACCAACATCGAAAGGAAATGAATCAGAAGTTAAGGACTTATTCTAAAATGAGAATTGAAAGTTAAGGATCAATCTTAAAAGAGAGAGTCAAAAGTTAAGGAACAACCTTGAAGGGAAAGGAATAAGAAGTTAAGATTTGATTCCAAAATGAAAATTGAAAGTTAAGTATTAATCTCAAGAGAGAGTCAGAAGTTAACGACCGACTTTAAAGGGAAAGGAATCAGAAGTTAAGGACTGATTCCAAAGTGATAATTGAAAGTTAAGGATCAATCTAAAAAGAGAGAGTTGAAAGTTAAGGACCAACCTCGAAGGGAAAGGAAGCAGAAGTTAAGGATTGATTCCAAAATGAGAATTGAAAGTTAAGGATAAATCCTAAGAGAGAGAGTCAGAAGCTAAGGACCGACCTCAAAGGGAAAGGAATCAGAAGTTAAAGACTAATTCCAAAATGCAAATTTAAAGTTAAGGATCAATCTCAAGAAAGATTCAGAAGTTAAGGACCGACCTCGAAGGGAAAGGAATCAGAAGTTAAGGACTAATTCCAAAATGAGAATTGAAGGTTAAGGATCAATCTAAAGAGAGATTCAAAAGTTAAGGACCAACCTCGAAAGGAAAGGAATCAGAAGTTAAGGACTGATTCTAAGATGAGAATTGAAAGTTAAAAATCATTCTCAAGAAAGAGTCAGAAGTTAAGGACTGACCTCAAAGGGAAAGGAATCAGAAGTTAAAGACTGATTCCAAAATGAGAATTGAAAGTTAAGGATCAATCTTAAAAGAGAGTCAGAAGTTAAGGACCTCGAACGGAAATGAATCAGAAGTTAAGGACAGATTCCAAAATGAGAATTGAAAGTTTTGAATCCAAAGATATGTGTCGTGGAAAGGGTTAAAATTGTTGAAGAATATTTGTGAAATTTTTATGAGGTTTTTTGTGGAATGTGAAATTCCGCGAGGATGTGAAGAGAATTAGTGCAGACAAAGATAGTCGTGCTGCGCGAGAAAAGACTAAGAGACCTCGAAATCAAGAGAATTATCTCAATAGATTTATTTTCTTTTTTAGTTGTTTTTATTACATTTAATTATCAAAATATGTTTTCAAAATTTAATTTTATTTGGTTGATTTTTTCAAAAGAGAGTTGTTTTGTTGTTTGTTTGTTTGTTATTTTTATTTAAGTTTTATTATCGTTAAGTTTTTTTTTGGTTCTGCTCTTTATTCGTTGCGATCTCAAACCAATGTAGTGTTTGTGGCTTTTATCCGTCACACCAGAAGAGAAATTGAAAAAATAGATAAATTTATGAAAGAAACTTCATTAATTTGCTCCAATAACTGTTACAGATTGAGTGTAGGCCATTGCCTCAAAAAAAAAGTACAGTATGCTAACTGCATCAAAGTACATCCAAAAATGTTCCATGCCAAGTACATATCATAAGCTGAGCATGTCTGATACATATCATATCTGCTGTAATGAAATGTAGTTAAAAGGAAAGGAATCCTTTGAATGTCTGTCCTCGGTGTGGTAAGCTCCTGATTGAGCAGACCTTCTAAGCCACGCTCCAGGACAACAGTTTGCTTTGCATGTACTTAGAGGTGCAGCCCTCTCATAACTCGTACGACAGTAGTTCTTCCAACTCTAGATCTGGTTGAAATCTATATGGAATTTGGTTGTTATCCATTCATCAAAAGGTTACGAACACCCTACGGTGTCGTACCCCTGGAATACAGTGTTTGACGACGTTTGTTCCGTTCCCTTTAAGGACTAGCACTGAACCGACAGGTAGCGGAATTTCCCCGGACCCTCTGAATTCACCATGGACAATGACATCTATTTCTTTTCTAAACAGAATATTACTTTAGCTCATGAATGAGACCGTGCAAGAAGGTCTCACAAAGTCATGATGGTCAATGTGCAGAGGTATGCAGTCTCCTTCATCATATATGTTGATCATACAACAGTTAGGAATACAGCTAGTTGGCAATATGCTCCATCGGACCATTCTTTTAATCATCCATTTTATCATTAGAGGTAATGTGTCCACATGATAGAGTCTCAGAATCTCAGGAGGATTTCCTTGTCTATCATCGGTGAAGTTGTAACAGCAGCGGTACTGGATAGTGCTCCTGCCCTTTCCTCGCATCCACTTTCTTAGCTCGGAATAGGTTCTTTCCACAAGCAGACCCGCTTGACCTGTATCTCTCATGTCAAAAATGCAGTCGAGAATACTTTGTTCATCTCTCTCAGAGAAGATTTTGGTGTATAATTCCAACCCTTCTAATATGTTGATGAACCTACCTTGCACTTCTTCATAGAATTTGAAGTCCCTTTTGCTTACCTTGCTCATCTTGTAGTATTCTGCAGTAGTGATGATCGGTTGCTGTCGAGGATGTTCCCTCATTTCAATGTTGATGGGAATCCAGGCCAATGTTGTCTCTGTCTGTAGCGGAATGTATGACTCTGCATCTGATGAGATATATGTTTATATAGCCAACAAGACATATGGTTTTGCATCCATCAGGTAATCAGTGGTCTGAAATCCATCATCAGAAGATATGTATTCCTCTAAAGTACTATAGTGCTCCAAGTGGAGGACATTGCAGTTCAGACACTCCACGAATGCTTCTGTGGCTGACGTACGTGTAGGTAACTCGGCGTTGCAGGTCGAGCAACCCATACAAAGAACATCCGAAGCTGGTAGTATTTCTAGCTCTATAAAAAATCCGGACTCATCGTCCGTATCAGGTAGGCTGGAAGAGGTCTCTCAATACCCAAATCATATATATCCCATTCATTGATATGGGTGAGCAAGTCTTCGGCCTCTTTCTGACGTCTCCTCTTCTCGTTTAGGAAAGCCCTATGTTTTTGGCGGTTAGCGTTTCTGCACTGAGTCCTCCGTAGTGGTGCATCTGGAAATCTTTCATTATCGGCAGTGACTAGGCCTCCGATCGGCGTAGCTATCATTGACGGTAAGTGATTGGTCCCCTCCATAGGGTCTTGTTGTACCATTAGGTTTTTCCCCTTCAATGAGGAACTATTTTTGGTGTCAAACCTTAGCTGTGAGGGTAGCCCTTCTTTCTATTGACGGCTAACCACATCTATTAGAGAACCCTCATAGTCCATGCTGACTTGGCTAAAGTCCATGTCGAAGTTTATGGTGCCGCCCTGCGGCATCCTTTCATTGTTGAGTGCAAGGTTCTAGCCATTTTTAAAAGCAAAGTTCAGCTTCTGACCTGACATTTCTCAGTAGAGAACAGGAAAATTATCAGTGAGATGAAACTTAACGTGAACAAGAACAAAATAAATTATTTATTAAAGAAATTTTTAGTTTTATGTTGGTGAGAAAACAGTTTATTTATTTATGTGTGTATTTCATTTAATTTAGTAGAATATTAAGTTAAAAGAAAAAAAGAAAATTGAAGTGTGTAACTTCAAAAATTTTCATTTTGTTGAGGTTCATCTTATTACAAAATTTTGGACCCGGTCACAGACGTTTGGCCAAATATATAACCCCAAAATAATCAAAATTTCAAAAATTCAAATCAAGCAATATCAAGCGATGTCAGGTTGTGTATTATGTCTTCAGGTATTGTTCATTGATCGGCAGCATGGGTCTTTCACCGAGAAAGTCTACTAGCTGGAAGGCTCCTCTTGCGTAGACCTTTTCTATGAAAAATGGTCCCTTTCAAGTTCGCCCGAATTTTCCACCTATCTTGTGGCATGCAAGAATAGGCTTTTTTAGCACAAGGACAAGGTCACCAACTTTGAATGTCCCTGGACAAACCAATTATTGTGCTTCTAGTCATTTTACTTCAAGACTCTCT
Organism: Phalaenopsis hybrid cultivar; assembly: GCA_002079205.1. NCBI lineage: Eukaryota > Viridiplantae > Streptophyta > Magnoliopsida > Asparagales > Orchidaceae > Phalaenopsis > Phalaenopsis hybrid cultivar. The sequence goes on along the minus strand of JXCR01144653.1, from coordinate 152,801 downwards.
AATTCTTCAAGTCTGAGCTTTGCACTTTCTTCCGTTGTAAATTAGTTGGCAACAAGGACTCTGAGAGATGGCGTCTGAACTTCTAATGGTAGTATAACCTAGGACCCATACACGAGCATGTAGGGTGTGCACTGAATGGGAGTCTTGATTGTTGTCCGATAAGCCCACAAAGCTTCTAGTAACTTATTGTGCCAAGCTCTTTTGTTTTTGTCCAGTGTTTTCTTTAAAATTTATACCAATATTTGTTGAAGGCTTCAGCCAGGTCATTTGCTCTGGGATAGTAAATTGTAGAGTATCTCTAATCTATCCCCTACTGTTTGAGGAAATTATTGACTTTGGTGGGTTTAAAGGTTGTCTCATTGTCAGAAATTATTCTTTGTGGTACTCCGAAACGGTAGACGATTTGGATTTTGAAAAATTGAAGGACGTACTGTGTTGTAACCTCTCATAACGGTACTGCCTTTTCCCATTTGAAGAAATATTCTGTAGCGACAAGTATAAATATGTGTCCTTTGGAGGATGGAGGGTCAATCGGACCTATTATGTCCATGCCCCAACACTCGAATGACCACGAGGCAACGGTAAGGTGTAGCACATTCGAAGGTTGGTGTAAGACAACACCATACACCTGGCACTCGTGACATCTTCTGGCTGTATCCATGCAGTCGGACATCATTCCTGAACAATAATATCTGAGCCTTTTGATCTTCAGTTTCATCTTCAACCCTGACTAGTGAGCGCCACAAAATCCGGCATTTACTTCTTTGATTATATCTTGTGCTTCTGTTTTGCTTAAACGTCGTAGCTACATCTGGTCGAACAATCTCCTGTAGAGGACATCACCTACTAAAGTGTATGAAATAACCCTTTTTGTGATGTGATGTGCTTCAGACTTGTCTTCTGGTAGCTTTCCACTATGAAAATATTCTATTAATGGCTCGCGCCAATCTTCATTGATATTCACAATCGTAATTATTGTTTCTTCTTCTTTCCCGAGCTTGTGTAGGGTTTTGAGGTCAATCCAAGACAAAACTTGTCTTTCTTGTACTGTGATATCAATGGAATCCTCCGGGGGACATGTCGATTCTTTTGAGAGTTTTTACAGAGCATCAACATGGGCATTATCTACCCTAAGAATCTGGTAGAAAGTTACATTAGGGATCTGTTCCAGAAGCTTTATTGTGTACTGATGGTATTCTATTAATCTCTGTTTCAAAATCTTTTATTATCCGGTGACTTGCTAAATGACGAGTTGTGAGTCACCATAGATAATAATGTCTGTTATATCCATTGAGATTGCCAACTCTAATCCGGTGATTAAGGCTTCATATCCTGCTTCATTGTTGGTACATGGCTCTGTCAGGTGGTATGAGAACCTCAGCATACCCTTATTTGGTGTGATAAAAATCAAACCAATACTTACTTTGCCTGGTATAACTGTGTCTGATCCTTTGTCCTTTTTGATGACGAAGCTCGGTCAAAGTACATTTCCCAGCATTGAGCACTGGAGAATTTCATTTGTAGTACTTGCTCATCTAGTAGTTCATCATTAAGTGGGGACCCAGCTGGAATTGGGTGTGCAATGAGAAAGTCTGCTAAAATATGTCCCTTGAAAGCACGGAGGAGAACATAAGTTATTTCAAATTGCAATAAAATCATCGACCATCTTGCTAGACGTCCGGAGAGTGTTGGTACGGTCATCAAATATTGCAACGGATTAACTTTTAAAATTAGGGTAATCTTATGAGAAAGCATGTAATGTCTACGCTTTTGGGTGGCGAAAATCAAGGATAGACGATGCTTCCCAATAGGTGGATACCTTATCTCCATTGGTTTTAGGTGGTGACTCAAGTAGTAGAGTACGTTTTCTTTACCCTCATCATTAACTTGGGCTAAAAGGGCTCCAAGAGAGTCATCTAAGGCCGCAGTTTAAAGTATCAATAGTTTCCTTGTGATAGAGGTTGCCAAGACAGGAGGTGTCATTAAATATTGCTTAACATCCTCGAAGGCCCACTGACATTTCTCTTCCCAAACAAATATTGCGTCCTTTTTAATTAATTCTAAGAAAGGATGACATCTACTTGAGAGATTATAAATAGAGCGTCTCAGATATGCCAACTTTTCTTGGAAGGAACGTAGTTGTTTCAAGGTTCTTGGTGGAGGCATTTCCAAGATAGTTTTAATCTTATCTGGGCCAATCTTGATTCCTCGATGACAGATAACAAATCTTAGAAATTCTCTAGAGGTAACGCCGAAGGCGCACTTTAAGGGATTCATTTTAAGGTCATATCATCGTAACCGTTCAAACACGATTCTCAAATCATACAAATGATCAATTTTTTGTTTACTTTCAATGACCAAATCATCCACATAGCATTCCACTTGATTGTGAATGAGATCAAAAAAAATCTTTGTCTTTGCACGTTGGCATGTTGCTCCAGCGTTCTTTAGGCCGAATGACATTACTGTGTAGCAGAAAATTTTGATATGTGTTCTAAAGGCTGTATGTGCTGCATCTTTGGGAGCCATCTTGATTTGGTTGTACCCCGATGATTCATCCATAGAAGAGAAGATTTCATGTGTAGAAGCGACGTCCGCCATCATTTCTGGTATCGGTAACGGGAATTCATCTTTTGGACACGCTTTGTTCAAATCTCTAAAGTCGACAAAAACACGTATTTGTCCATTTTCCTTCTTAACTGGGACAATGTTAGCTAATCATGTGGAATATTGCTCTTCTTTTACAAAGTTAGCGTCTATTAATTTCTTCACCTCGGCGATGACCTGCTACTGCATTTTAAGGCGCATTCTCCCGGGAGCTTGTTTCACTGGGGTTATATTCTTGTCCACCCCGAGTTTATGAATTGTGACCTCTGTCGACAGTCCTAGCATTTCATCATAGCTCCATGCAAAGAAATCTTTGAATTCTATTAAAAATCTAATCAATTGTAGAGATTCTTCATCATTGAGTAGAGAACTTATAAATGTAGGTCGGGGTTGCTCTTCAGTCCCGATGTTAATTTCCTTCAAATCATCAACATTGAATTTAATTTCCTCCTCAAATTCTAGCAAAGCATCTTCTATTAGCTGATTAGTAGATTCATCCTCTATATCGACGCAATCCTCTTTCGATTCACTAGTAACAACCATACAAAATTTTGAATCATCGACTGATCTAACTGTACCAAATCTGAGACCATCTTTCGAGTTTGGAGCTCGACTTTTAACATTCCATAATTTTTCAAAAAGTTGTAATTTATCTTTCGGTATTTATTTTGACAAATGCCCCTGCTGAATTAACTTTTGTATGCAAGGCAAAAAATAACCAAAAGGCAATTCCAATAATTCATTAGGATCATAATCCAAATTTACATGATTTTCAAGATTAGTAGAGGTAGAAGCACGATAAAACTTGATCGGCTTTGAACTAGTGATATAGACTTCCTTAACCTCTAAACTCTTGACTTTTTGAGGGAGAATCAGAGTAAGGGTCATGGTATTCACATAGTGATTTATCCGATCATACATCGTCTCATATTCGATTTGCTCCGTATCTTCTAAGGATATCTCGTACTGAGATTTCTTCTATTTTTTCATCATTATTTCATCTTTTGAACTGTCTTCATCACCAATGTTGATGATCAGCCTAGTCCGTTCAACAATTAAGTTGGTTTTTTTCTCGTGAACGTCCCCGGCCCCGACCTCAGGTGCGCGAACTAAAAGAACCTCCACCAACTTGTTGCAAGAGAGTGGTGGAAGATTATTGAAGAAGAGTTGAATGGTCTCCTCTTTGTGATTTTTTTGAATCTTCACCTTTCTTTGTCATAGTTTCACGAGAGAAGACAGTTTTTTTGGAGGCGCGTAGTAGGTGGCATCTACATGAATACCAACTTCATGCACTGAAAATGGTTGTAGATCTCCCTTGATGCAATGCTCTTATCCTTCTTTGTAGTAATTAATGCATTGATGTAGAAATGATGGAAACATGTTGTGTTCATGAATCCATGATCAACCCAGTAGAGCATTGAAACAGGTCTCGACGTTGATGATATGAAACTTAGCTCTCGTTACAAGTTCTCCAACCTTTATAAGCAATGTAATGGATCCAAGGGTTTTCTCTCCCTTTTGGTTGAACCATTTTAGCATCATTTTATCGGTCGTAAGTTCCTGAGCTTCAATGTCCAAACAGGCTAATGTCAATAGACTCATCAAGTTGAGGGATGCTCCAGGATCTACTAAAACTCTGGACAACACAAATCTGTCGATGTTATCAGAGATGTAGAGTGGTCGGTTGTGGTCGGTGGTAGCAAGCAGCAAATCTTCATCTGTGAAGGTTATCCCAAGCTATTCTTTCAATGAACGAACTTCATCTGAGGATGTACTGGCCAACTTGGCTAAGAAAATCTCTGGGTCAAGCAAAGCTGTAACCTGAGACTCTCTCATCTCCTTTGACAGGATCAGAGCGTTGTCAATGCTTAATCTGGCGGGCAACTTCCTAAGATAAGCTAGCACATTGTAATCCACTTTGTATGATCCTCCAATTTTCTCTTGGTTGTGTGTTTCTTCCACTGTGGAGGTAGCTCTTTCAAGATACTATTTGATTTCATTTATCTGTTGGAGCTATTCTTGGGGTAAAACTCTCCCGCTCCTTAAGTTCACTTCTATAATTTCTTCTTCTTGAGATATCATTGTCGAATCTTCTAGTGTTTCTTATTTATCAGAAAGATCTAGGTTGATGGTAAGTGGTGCACCGTGGTGTTTGAGGATTGGTTCCTCACTCCCGGTGCTGTCATAAGCGGTATCATCGATGTCTTCTTCAATCTTGTTAGCGAGTTCATCGGACTCAAGTACGGTTTGAGGATCATTTTGAGAATTGAGATCAAGGCTAGATTGTTCAAAATTAGTTACGTTATCATCAAAAATAGTTAAAGTGTAGCCAAAATCACAATCATTATATTCATAAGACCTTAGAGGGGTAAAAAGATAATCATACAAAGTCAGGGGTTTGAGGACTTTCTTCCTCGAATCTGAAACAACTAATCTAGTAGAGATAGCACCTATCCTACTTCCCGTGCTATCAGTCTTTGTAATGTTATTCTTCTCCTTCTTTTCCTTTGACGATGATGAACCTCTTAGTGAAATCTTCATCTCATATTTGGAAAGCTGAAGATTCTGAACAGAGGTTTGTTTTGAAGCATTCTGGATTTAGTTCAATATTTTCTTGGATGATTTGCTCCAAACTTCATTCTATCCATCTTTTATTGTATATGCAGAAGATTGTTTTCATGAATCTTGTATTTGATTTAGGACCCTCTTGAGCTCGTCCCAAGTCATACTCCATCCATCTTCTCTAGTATACAGATCAATCAAAGAGATTGGTTTGGCTGAAATCACATTTATAGAACCTTTTTCAAGTTCTTTTAAATATTCTTTCAGAATCGTTATATACCCTTCTTTAAAATTCTTCTCGATCCAATCCTTAGGATGAAAAATACTTCTATAGTGTGCTCAAACAACCTGTGGTATGGGCAATAATTTGGTTGATCCTTCTTGTCAACCTTTTCGGGTTTCTTTGGATCTGGTAGTCTGAACTCAGGCTTCTTTCTTCAAAAAAATGTTAGTAGCCATTTCTTCAATTAAAGAATATGCTTCATCAAAAGGTTTTGACATTAATGATCCACCCGCAGCAGCATCTATAATAGATCTTAATGATCCTACCAATCCATTGTACGAGGTTTGAATTATTAACCAATATGGCAAAACATGGTGTGGACATTTTTTAAAAAGATCCTTAAATCTTTCCTAGGCTTCATATATTAATTCCCCTTCAAACTGACAAAAAGATGTAATATCATTTCTAAGCTTAGCAGTTTTTGAGGGTGAAAAATACTTAGCCAAGAATTTTTGTGATAGTTCTCCCCAAGTTCTAATAGATCTGGGTGCTTATGAATTTAACCAAGCCTTGGCTTTATCCCTTAACAAAAAAAGGAAAAAGTCTAAGCCTAATAGCATTATTAGACACTCCGTCATATTTAAATGAAGCACAAATTTCAAGAAATCTAGCAAGATGTAAGTTACGATCTTCAGTAGGTGATCGTCCAAACTGATTATTTTGTATAATTTAGAAAAAATCTTGTTTAAGCTCAAATAAATTAACAACAACATAGGGATTTTAAATAGTTAAATGAAGTTCATCTGCTGTCAAATTTGCGTAATCTTTTAATGGTCTTTGTCAATTTTAATTTATTGGATTTTCTATATTATTCTCCATTTTTTTTTTCAAATTTTTAGTTTTTCTTTGTTATTTTTGAATTTTTCTAATAATACGTTCTAATTCTGAATTGTAAGGTACTAAATCTCAGATCCAATATTTCGCATAAACAAATAAAGCAAACAAGGTAAAATTTCTTTAAAAATACAATCTTAATTAAAATTTTGTTGTATTTTTTAATGTTTTTTTTGTTTTTATAAATTTATATATATATATATATATATATATATATATATATATATATACTCTCTCTTATACACATCT
>JXCR01144653.1:123542-146217 GCA_002079205.1 Phalaenopsis hybrid cultivar | reverse complement strand
TATATATATATTATCTAAATTGCCTAATCTATCAAAACTATTTAATTTAATTAAATTTAACCATTACCTTCCCCGACAACGACGCCAAAAACTTGATCCCGAATTTTTATATGTAAGGATTTATGAAGTTGAGACCACTATAGCGCCAAAAACTTGATCCTTATATGAAAAGTAAGTTGATTAAAAAATAAATAATTATAGGAAATTAATAATGGGATTCTACGCAAGTATACATATCATTATCAAGAAATAATGGACTTTCTATTTAAGCCCCAAATATCGATCCTACGGGGAAGGTGTAATTTATCAATGATAAATTTTAACAGAAAATTTATAGAAAATCAATTAAAATCACTTTCACAAATTTCAAATGTTGGGATATTAACCAAACTAAATTACTAGAAAAATGGAAATGAAACTTTTAAATATTAAATACTAATCTAAGAACTATGTTTAGGTAATAAAGATTTCTTATGTGAAAAAGCATCATTCTCACTACACTAAAATTATGGTGAAATGAGATGAGATAAATGTTTTTAATATATATTGTGCCAAATAGGAGCAATTTTAATTCTCTACCCTGAGACAATGCATAGAAAATCATTGGCTAATCTTAGGTTTAGTTCCTAAGTCCGTGGCTAGGCTAGGAAAATACTAACTCCCACTCCGAAGCTCCCACTTCCCTTCACTTGAAGGCTAACTCTCGCTTTAGTTTTTAAACACTAAGACCAAATTGGGGATTTTAGTCTGTCACCCTAAATATTTTCCAATTTTAGACTCAATAAAGAATTTTTCTCTATTTATTTGCAATTAATTTCATGAACCAATTTCTCCTTCATGAAATCAAATGTGATCCTCACTCTGTTATAGAACTCATACTCCATTTCCTGGATCATATGTTTCGCAACATATTTTAACAAATCGATTGGCTAGACTGAAAAGTAAATTAAGTTTGGAGTTGAAAAATTATCATAATTTATTTTATAATTTAATATTGGCACATTTTGGAGTTGAAAAATCATCACAATTTATTTTATATTTTAATTATGACACATTCATTTTATCTTTTCATTTCACCATATCTCAGAGTAAGGGGAAAGATAGAGTGAACTACTCAGACTTCATGAGAAAGATGTGATAAAACACAAATTTGATATATAAAATAAAGCTCATAAAATACTAAATAAATAAACAAACTTATCTGGAACTCTTTCTCAAAGCAAATCCTTTGCAGCCTTTCCTTAGAAATGCAGGAAGAAGAACTCTCTCACTTTTCTCCTTCTCCAACACTATTACAGAAAGTTTCACACTAAATCTCACCACAAAAACTCTAAACTATGAAAGCAAAATCACTAATTGACTCCAATATGGTAGTCTAATGGAATGATGTGGAGCAAAAAATGGACGTAGAGGAGTGAAAAATATAGAGGAGCAAATTTTCTGATGAAATTCGACCCCAAATAGTGCCCCAGGTCGGTTTTGCAAGAGGTGCCTCCAAAAACTCTTCAAAAGTCATCCAAATACATCAAACCTTCTAGAAACAGGGTCTGAACCACCTTTGGCGCCGTTGGTGCTAGTCTGGCACCGTCAGCGCTTACTAAAAATCTCTAGCGTTAAAATGTTCTAGGCCGTCGGCGCTGACCATTTCTTCAAAAACTTAAATTTTTACTCTAAATTTAATCCTTTTTTCTTTCTTTGTACTTTAAGCCCTAAAAATCAACAACCTACAAGAGAACATAAAAATACCTTCCATTAAAAAGTAATATCACCAAAAATTAGTATAAAATATAGGTCTAAAAAGGCATATATTTTCGGTGTATCATAGACTTACTACAGTATTGGGTAATTTCTTCATCTTTTCCTTTAAAACTTAGGAATGTCATTGTAGTGTGTGATCGATAGAATTCTTGGACCCAATCGTGACTTGACTGGTCGAAGACCTATGGTAACGATAGAATTGGTGGTAATTATGGCGATAACAACTCTGTTCCCTAAGCGGAACGAGATAGGAATGTGAGTAGGCAAAGCTTCACTTGAATTCTGAGATCATCTGAAAGATTTGACATCTTTTAAGATTTATTTCTTTATGAGAGGGGATACTGCATGTCCAACTCGTTTAAGTAGTTCACTAATTGAGCAACCTTCCTTGGAAGCTAGCCTCTTGAAAAATGAACTGACTCGGGTGATAGAAGTGGACTTCTTTCTCTCCCGACCATGTCCATGAAGTGATGATAAAGTAGCAGAAATTTTTTGGATAATCTCATACCCATTGGTACCCATTAAAGGATGGAATCTACTTCATCGCAGGAGTGGATATGTTTCTAGTAAGCTTGACTCATCCTAGTGAGGATCTTCCTTAACAGGTATCTCCTTAGGAACCTGGGCTTTAGTAGCTCTCCAAACCCTCCTACTACGGTTTCTCCTTCGGGTTCAAGTTAGTGGTGTATTCTTTGAACTTGATCTGATTTCAAATACTGATAGCGAGACAACTAATCCCTCAGAAGAATCTTTAATGATCATAATTTTTTTCCTCTTAGCAGCAGCGGGAAAAACAGGCTTGGTAGTTGCCATGCAGCAACAGTGGACTTGGCCCTCTTATAAGAAGGAAATTCTTGAAGACAGTTAAGGTTGAATTTAGTAGGCGGCTCCTAAACTTCTGGAGTGGCGACTTTCATTATGACGAAAGGGGCTTTCCCGAGGATGCCCTCGAGATCTTTAAATCTGGCTTTGAACTTAATGGTAGGAGCAACGTTGCGGTCTTCATGGCTTGTCGACAAGTTACAAGAAAAATTTAGCGTTGGGAAGGCCATTGTAGTAGCTTTAAAACAGAAAGCTTTGGGGTTAGTTATAAGGCCAAAACCTTGTAATCTTAGCACAAGCACTGAAAATTAACATAGGTTGATTTGTAGACTGGGTAAGTCTTAGTTTTGGGGATTTTAAAATTTTCAGCAAAAAGGTAATTTGAAAGTAGAAACTATTTAATTAATATAAGATAATTTTAAAGTGTGTGCTACACAACACTAGTTGATGTAATTTGCAAAACAGCAAATTAATCTCGAAAGGGAGATGTGAAGTGTTTAGGACTCAATGCGGGACCCATTTTTTCAAACACAATGGCTAGGTGGAACTAGTCCAACAATACGCCTATTGGGGTCCAACCTCACATGAAGATTAAAAAGTCCTTAATGGCTTTCTGAACCTCTCTGTATCGAAGGTGATTGAACAGACGGTCCTGAAGTCCAAAGAGTTGGCAGTACTTTCCCAAGACAGAAATCGGTAAAGTATGTCAACAAAAAAAGTGTAATTTGTTCCATGAGGGACATAAACACATTACCGATGTATGAAGATACTATTTCTTGATTTAAATGGAGTGAAAAGCTCATCCCTAGTGGAGTTGCCAAAAGCTGTCGGCACTATTTTTGTTGGAGAGTTGCCCGTAGGAAGGTGTCCACCACCAGAATCAAAATCTCGTCACTCGTTTTGGAAGGACATTTTATTTTACACATGTATATAAATTTTCAAAAAATATGAAATCAAACTAACCCCATATTCTTCATAGTTTAAATAAAAGAGCACTATACCGAAAACGTGTATCTATCCCAAAGGATATACACAATATTTGAGGATGAGGCTCGATCAAATAAACTGAGAAATATATGACATCTGTTTGGTCTGCAAAACCGTTTTATTTGCCAAAAAATTCCCTTATTAAATACGAAGAATTAAATATGGTTTATATTAAGCTAGGTTCAGACAAGCTTCCTATAAGGGCAATCCCCTATAGGTAATTACATCTTAGATAACTAAAGTCACCTAAGAAAACTCTCAATAAAAATCAGTAAATATTATCTTCAAGGAGGTCAAAGGTTAGAACTTTTCGATGATATCAGACAAAGAGGTGTGAAAAGGGATTGGTTCAAATTTGGAACATTTATTGTAGAATCCAATGAAGGAAGAATTAGGGAATGTCACAGATCCGAAGGAGAACCTCGGTGACTTCCTATTCTATCCTATTGTTTGGCTACAGTTTTGAGGAGAAATTTATTTGAGTGTTTTATCCTGCTAATTTTATTAGTTTAAGCCTTACATTTGTATGAAAAAATCACACAAATAGCTTAGAAGATGTGAAGGTTTAGGTCGTGACGGGCGACAACCTTGGAATCCTAAAACAAATTCGGGCTTATATTGTATAACAGAGTTGTACAAAGGCCTAAAGATGAGTTCGGGATTTATGTTGCATAAGAAAACAACATTGAAATTCTATGGCTTATTTTTTAATTCTAAGGAAGAAAGTTGGTTTAGTTGGGGAAGACATATTTTGTAGTTAAAGATGGTCGTGTTGTCCACCATGGCAGCTCCAAGCTCCTCGTCGTGGCAAGTTTGAGTTTTCAAGTGTGTCAGGTTATGATGTCAAGTCAGGTGGCCATATGGTTGTAGTTATTTAAATATTATGGGGCATGTTAAAGTTGATTAGAGAAACACTTGTTAGGATCATACGGTTCCCTCGTTCTGGTATCACTATTTTCTCTTGGATTTACTTAGTTCAAATGAATTTACTAAACTTAACTTAATGAGTTTCATACTTTCATTTCGACCGTAGGAAGCCTCGTTAGCAATCGTTGGTTACCTCCTCTGAGGGACTCCCAATCGTCCGATAAAGACGTCTTAATTTAGTTGTAGTTGTTATTTTTTGTGATGTTTCTGATTAAATTTTGAGTTGTCTGATATTTTGAATGTTATGGTGGTGAATTTTATCTTGGTTGATTTTAGTTTTAGTTTTGGTTTTACTGCTACCTTAGCAGTTTTGGTTTTCATGCAGTGTGACATTGTTGTTTAACATGCAAGTTTATAAGCATGAAAGTACAGTATGGAAAGTATAGAAAAACATACCTGACGAGTCTTCTCGTTCCACCACATGAAACTTAAAAATGCATGTAAGGGCTTTTTATATGAAGTGAGATAAATAAGGTTCTGGTGATCTACTAAATCCTAAATAATATCTTGGTGGGTCCCTATCAGTTTAATTAAGGATGATTTTCGTTAAGCAAAACATATTAAGTTTAGTAGACCTTCGAGGTATCCAACAAGTCTGAAGAAAGAAGCAGGTCCATGCTTCCCTCTCACCGCCTGATGAAAATCCTCGAGCTCATTTAAACTTATTACGTTGCTTAACAATTCATCCTATACATGTCTTCAATGCTCAATGAACATTGATGTTTCAATTATCCCTAAGAGTAAGGTAATTATCATTTATCACTCAATTTGAAAATTATGTGGGTAAAGACCCTTAAAAGGGGCAAGTTAGTGTTATTAAGACATTTAGTCAATTTTAGTTCTAGCTTGGGCTTGTAGTGTTTCAAAGGTGTTCAACTTTTTATTTACATTCACTTTTCTAATCCTCATTTAACCTAATTTGATTTAGCTTACGTTATTACTAAGCCCTTAAGGTCCTAGTGAATGTCCTAATCATTTTGAAGGAGATTTCTAAGTGATAATAATTCATGATCAAGACTTTTGAAAGCTATTTGAACACCACATAGGGGTATTAAATTAGTGAGTTATTAACTCCCAAAACTATACCCCTAAGTCTAGGATCATTTAATTTGATAGACTTCCAAATTTTAATGATTTAAGGAATTTACACATTTATCATTTAGTTAGAAAAAGTGAGACTGGTTTCTATTAATTAATCCCTTGTGTTTCAATCATCCAAATATGTTAATTAGGATCAAAAATTGCCTATTCCCCTTTCTTGAATCAAGCCTAAATGTTAATTTAGGCTAAATTTAGCAAATTACACTTTTGCTTATAAGGCTCCATCACTTCATAATTTATCAAATTTAATTCAAATGACTGACATATTCATTCCATCTTACGCATGAGTCAATTAAGACATTAGAGGAAAAAATGTGATTTTTAAAATTTTATTTTAATTTATATATTTATTTATATGCAAGAATAGGAATTTTTAAAGAAAATTCAACAACTTGACGAAGGCAAAGCCTAATGCACTGAAATTTTTACTAGAGGTAAAACTAGACTAGAGAAACACTTGGACCAAATTTCATCATTGTTTGAGCTTTATTTCAATTATTAGAATTATTTTAAATTCTAGAGTGTTAATTAATTATTAAATATTTTAAATGTGTAAAATTGAGTTTTGCATTTTTTTTAAATCTTTTTTAAGTCAAGAAACCTAGAGAAACAAATTTTACATTTTTATAAATTTTATTTGAATTATTAGAATTGTTTAAGTGAAGGATTAAGAAAAATTCATTTTTAGCCTTTAAAAATTATTTTAAGCTTTAAAATTCAATATCTTCACTTAGAAAATTAGAGAAAATATTACAATTATTCCTAAGTGCTTAGGAAACAATTTAGAGCATGCCCATAAATTTTATTAATTTTTAATTATTTAAATATCAAAATAGGCTTAAAAATAAAATTTATATTTTATTTACAATTTACTTTTCTAGAAAATTCCTCTCATTATAGAGAACTCCTAAAATAAATTATTATTATTTTTTTTGTTATATTTTATTTATTAAAAATTATTTTAGTGTGAAAAATGCCATTTAACTTTGAAAATCAGGTGAAGTTATCAAATGAGCTCCAAATATTTTGAAAATTTTATGGGGAGTTCTCTGAACATCAAATTATAGTGGGGATTAAAAATCAAGTAATTTAGTAGTTTGTGTTTTTCAAAATTAATTTTCTTTACATTTTATGGTTTGTGAGAATTAGGTGTGTTCTTAATGATTTAGATCATGAAACATTTTTTAAAGGGTTCTCTAGTCATGGCAAACCTTCAAAAATTTTCTTGGATTTTTCTAAACAACATGCTAATTATCTTGATTAATTTATGTAAATAATAGACATAAACTTGAACAATTTAGATCTCTGTCTAGGGGTTTTCTCTGACTTTCAAAAAATTGGAGAATGTCCCTTAAGACAGAGGCAACAACATGCCAAAATATCAAGTCATGGTGCAATGCCTATATGCATGGAGAATTAAAAAACTCAAAAAAACATTTAATTAATAAAAAATAAAATATGCATCAAATAAACTTTAAGCCATTTTCACATTATTCTCCTTTGTTTTCTGAGCACTAGGATATTTTTAGTTTATTTTTGTAATTTTTCTAAACCAAGATATGAATTTTTAATATTAGGGAGTATTTTTTGAATTATTTAAAACCCTAATTTTCTATTAAAACGTGCGACACCACCTCATCCTAGGCAGCTTCGAACGGCGAACCGACGCTCTCCCATTCACTGTGCTTTCCACCCTAGCATGTTACACAGCCTACGATTCCCTTATCAAGAGTTCATCTGACTAGATCTCGTCCATTGATGAGATAAATCCGCGATCAAACGGCTCCCCGTCATTGTCCCCAAATATGCTAACCTGAGAACCATCCACACTCAAACCTTTAGATCTCCCTCTAAACGCAACAAAATCTCATGGGGGTTTTTTCCTAGAGTTTCATTAACAGAAGATGAACCTGTATATGTGGATTAAATGGTATGAAATACAGTAAATACATATTGAGAGTGAAAATAGGCTCAAATTAGAGTTGGGTACAATACTTTTGTCTGAGAGGGGAGGCGTCAATCTTATGGTTGTGGTAGCTTTGATTGGTCTCAACAAACCTCAAGATGAAGCCTTGTGCCCTGATGAATGGTCTATGTATGAATTCAACTTAGCTCAATTTCAGGTGTTGATTGAAGTCTATACTAGAGGCTGTTTGAGAAGAGGCTTTTGTGGGGAATCAAATTCTTTCACTGTAAGGAAGGTATGTGCACAGTTAAATGAAGTTTGATTCACTGTGGAGGTGTGGAGAGATCTGTCATGGTTTTTGGCAAATATTCAAGATCAAAATTGAGCTTCTATAGTGAAGCTCGGTGAGGGAAAATGGTTGGCTTGAACTGAGGAGGTCTTAGGGAGTCTCTGAGGGCAGTTAGGTAAAGTTTCCTAAAGAAAATTTTGGATCTCTTTCATTGTCCATGAAGATGAGGTTTAAATAAAATTGGCTTAGGGTGGCTGCTATGGCCAATTGAGGGGTGCAAAATGATGGTTAGGTAGTGACAGAGAAGCTCTAAATTTCAAATGTGATGAGGTGGCCTCTAGGTTTGAATTGGGTTTAAATTTTAGGGGATGGCTCACAATTTTGGTGTTTTTCTGCCACTAGGCTGGCCGACAAGGCCGGGGGAGGTGGCCAGGAAGTCAGATGAGCTAGGGGGAGGCTTAATTATGATTTACCCCCAAGGGGGTTAGTGATGATGAAGGAGATTTTTGATTAAGGCCCAAAAATGGACATGAATCTCGTAATTTAGAGATTCATTGGCCTATAGCATGCTTTGGTGGGTTTTGCATGGTTTAGCGTGGCTGTGGAGTTATAAAGTTGGTGGCTTTGAGGTGGCTAGGCCAATTTTAGTGCATGGGCCCAAGTGGGTTAATTTGGCTTAAAGTGGGTTTGGGTTTTTCTAGCCATGACTTTGAGCTCATTTAATTGGCTAAAATTATGTAGATGATTGTCATAATGAGTTTAGAAAAAGAATTGAGTGATTTTGAGTTGATTTGGAAGCATAATCTAATGGATTTTGGCTCATGGCCAATTTTGGTGCATTTAGGTTAAAGTTAGGTCTAGATTGAGCTAAGCTTGGGTTAAGTCCAAATTGATTATTGAAAATGGTCAATATGAATGTAATGAAGAGTTTTCAACATAAATTGGGTGCCAATTTTGGGGCTAAGGTAAGCAATTTGGTGAAATTTGGAAACATAGCGAATTTGAGGCAAAGTTGGGGATTTTTTAATTTGGGTTGAAATTAAATGAAATTGAGGCCTCACCAAGGCCAATTGAAGATCAATTTTGATATGTAAGAATTTTATGAAGATTTTAGGATTCAAATTGAGGCAAATTGAGTAGACTATAGAGTTCAATTTGGTGGAACCAAGTCATATGGTCAAAGTTGGAGTTTTGACTTAGATCAAGATTAAGCTCAGAGAATGGGGCCAATTGAGCTTGGATTTGATTTATACTGATCATATGGAAGTTGAATTTAAGTTTATAATTGAAATTGAGTGAAATTGGGACCAAATAAATGGACATTTGGGGTAAATTTTGGGAAATTAGGCCTTTAAAGATAATTTGGGGGTTTTGGTCAAAATGATCAAATTGGGTCCAATTGAGGGGTCCAAATGAGTTTTAGAAACATTTGAATTGGGTCCAATTGAGGGGTCCAAATGAGAAGCCAAGGGTATTTCTGTAATTTTGGCTATTTTTGGGGTATTTTGGTAAATTTGGAATTTTGGGAAGTTTTGGGTAACTTGAGTATTTTCAAAAGGTTTGAAATGATTTTTCAACAAGTTTGGATATTTTGGGTGAATTTGGGAATTTTGACCAAATTTAGGATTTCGGCGTGTTTCAATAATTTGGGTAGGTTTGGAGGTGAAAGCTCAAATTGGGTATTTTGGTAGGGTTGGGGTATCAACCACCCTACATGCACTATGGACCAATGGAAACCCCATTTAGGTCCTCTATATATTGGTCTTAGCTAATCCTTAGCCTAGGGCTAGTGGGTTTAAGGGACCATCTACATGAGTCTCCCAAAGGATAAAGGGACCAAAGTCAAGAAAACTTGGGTTAGGGTTGTGAGTGATTGTGGGTGAGAGTGAGTGCCTTAGCCCTAGACAAACACCCAAAGTCAACCCTAACGGCAAGCAGTCCTATGGAAACTCATCTTGAGCTCCCCCATAATGACCCCTACCTACTAAGTGCTGGAGGTTATGACCAATATGCAGAGCTTCAAGTTGAGTAAAGAAGACGGTAGAATTTATAATGGTGAGAGTTTCTCTTCTAGGTTTTAGGAATAGTCAACAGGAAAGTCCTATAGCTATACCCTAGGCTACTAAAGAGGAAAAACTAAACCTCAACCAAAGGTGAGGTCAACAGGTTTATTGTTAATCACATTCAAATTCTTAAATGTAGGAATGTTGAAATCAATCATTTATCCAAATGAGTTTTCCTTAATCACTTGAGGTGTTTGAGAAAAGTTCATTTTTCAATTGATTTAACTTTCTTGATATTGCGGCTACTTGAGATCTGAACATAGAACTAGCATCATAATCATGAACATTGGTTATACAATTAGGTTTTTCCCATTGAAAAGGCCATTGAAAATTATTCATAGTCATTTCTTCAGATAAAGAATATGCTTCATCAAAAGCTTTTGACATTAATGATCCTCCAACAACAACATCAATTATAGATCTAAGAGGTCCTACTAATCCATTAAAAAATATTTGAGTTATTAACCAATTGGGAAAAGAATGATGTGGACACATCCTAAGAAGTTCTTTAAAGTGCTCCCAAGCCTCTTTAAACTGCTCCCAAGTCTCTTAAAATGATTCCCCTTCAAACTTACAATAATATGTAATATCATTTCTAAGCTTAGCAGTCTTTGATGGTGAAAAATACTTAGCAAATAATTTCTTTGCAAGGTCACTCCATGTTCTAATAGATTTATATCCTAATGAGTTAACCACATTTTAGCTTTATCACTTCAGGAAAAATGAAAAAGCTTAACTCTAACAACATCATTAGAGACACCATTATACTAAAATGTAGCACAAAGTTCTAAGAAACTTGCAAGATGTAAGTTAGTATCTTCAGCTGGAGTTTCCCCAATTTTTTTATTTTTTACCATCTGAATGATAGCAGGTTTTAATTCAAATGTACTAGCTTCTACGGAAGGAGTTTGTATACTTTGATAAATTTCATCTACCATAGGGTTAACATAATCTCTTAATGGTTTTGATACATTCTCATCCATTTGATTTTCTAAATTATTATGTATAGTATTTGTCATTTCTTGGAAATTATGAATTTGTTATTGTTTTCTAATTTTTATAATAATTTGCTCTAACTCAAAATTTTAAGGAACTAAATTATCAAGTCTTGCACTACACATACACTCTTAAAGATAAATGATAAAGCATGCAAAACACACTAATTAAAATAGTAAATACATCTAATATATTTTATTTAAATTAAAAGAGCAACTTGAGGCTCCTTACACGTTAATAATAAAAAAGGTTACAAAGTTGGGGAGCAATAGTGGGTCCCCATCTAAAAGAAAAATAAAATACTTAATAATCCTAGGAGATCCACTTTCCACAGTACAACTCCATGCAAAATAAAAGGAAAAGAATAAAGTAAAAAATCACCCAAAAATACATGTAAACCCACAAAATGTATACCAATAAAAAAAAGTATACCAAAAAATTACATGTACACCAAAACCCATATCATCTATAGAAGAGAACATCAATAATCAAAGTAGAGGCTTCTTCGTCTAGTGAGAACCACAACAATAAACTTTTAAACCTTTGAACAATAAAGTAACTCTGTGCCAAGACATAAGAAAGTTGCACATGATAAAAAATTTAATTTGATGAAGACAAATGAGTAGAATAAAATTGAGTCCTAGACAGATGATGTTTCTTAAACCAGTAAAGTTTAAGCCCCCAAAACATAGAAAATAGAATAAGAAAAATGAATAGCATGTCCCTGTCCTTAAAGCGAGTTATAAAAGCCAGAGTTGGTATCAAGCAGATCCAAAAAATATAAGTGTCTCTAGCTGCAGTAACATTGTTACAAAAATAGAAATTCATTGTGTAAGATTCCTTATTAAATATTGCATCAGAGAGTCAGAGCTAATCATAGAAAACCAAAGTTCAAAATTTGTGTCCAGTATATGAAAACTGAGCTAAAGTACTAGCCAAGCAAAGACAAACTCAAAACTGTCTCCAGTATAGACAACCTGGACCCAAAAATCCTTCCAAAAGATAGAGAACAATTCCAGGCCTCGCAAAGAAATGAAACAGAAATTCCAAAACAGTAATTAAAAAAAAAGGAGGGAGACACATAATTAAAGTCTAACATAAGGAACATCCAATAAGTCACTTTGTATAGGAGTGTGCAATAGAAGAGGAGTATCCCCAACGAAAGCACCTTGCACTCCCCATTTAGCCAACCAATTTGCAGAGGCATTTCCTTCTCTTTCAAAAAAAAGTGTATTGAATATTAAGGTTATGCATCTCAATATAAAGCCAAATCCTTCTTAAAAGAGAAATAATATACCAAACAGGCTTAAGCTTAGCCATGAGCATGTGAAACAACGTTTTCGAATTAGTTTCCAGTACAATGCAATTTAAATTCAGAGAGACTGCAGTCTACAGTGCAGCAAACACTACACAAGTTTTGGCTTCAAGAGATGAGGTGACAATGCAAGGGGAGGCAAAAAAGGCTAAACACTTATCTTAAGCATCTCTAAACAAGCCTCCCACTCCTATATAAACAGAAGAATAACTACCATCAATATTAAGTTTGATCCAACCTTGGGGGGGTGGTGCCCATTTAATCAAAATAGGTTTCCTACCCCTACCAATAGGAAGAGAGGCATCCATTCCATCAGCTAACTTCCAGATCTTATGAAAATATGCCACAACTAATGTAATGATAGTGGTATGAGTGTGACAAAGATTTTCATACTTATGACTATTTCTATCCATCCAAATGAATCAAATCACAATATTGGGAAAATAAAAGAGCTTTTTAAAAGTAGGATTGAAGTCCTTCCAAATCCTAATAATAGTTTTAAATCTCAAATTTGAGGGCCAATTGATGCCAAAGTAGCACCCTAACTGATTCCATACTTCTTTAGCAAAGGGGCAATAAAAAAACAGATGATTTGCAGTTTCAACATCCTTTTTACAATTATAACAAAAAAAGCAAGTTTCAGCCCTTTCAGTTTAAGAATATCATTAAGTGAAAGCAAGTTATGAAAATGTCTCCATGTGAAAAATGAGATAGAGAGAGTTATATAGTTATGCCAAGTGTAAGAATTCAATTTCCAAGGAGTAAACATATACAATTTTGAACAAAGCCACTTAGTAACAGAGATTGACTTTGAAATTTCCAAAGTAAAACATCCTTTTCAAGAGCTCTAATAATTATAATAGCAATATTAGGAGCTAGATCATCAACTAAAGAATTTGGTTTAGGTAAATTTCAAACACCATCAATCCAACAATCTGAGATTAACACTTTAGAATCATAAACAGAGTTCGGAAAAGAAGAATAAGAAGAAATCCGCCATTCATCATTCCAGAAAGATATTCAACTATCCCCAATGTCCTAAAAAAATGAAATGAGAAGCCACATCTTGAGCATATATAATAGCCTTCAAGAGCTTAGAATCCCCCACCTTCCAAGTGACCGAAGAAGGGTGAAAACATTTGCAATACTTATGATGCATAAACTGAGCCCATAATGACTCCCAAAAAAAAAAATTTAAACCAAAATTTACACATATTGATATCAATAATCTATGCAATGTTTTAAACCCAAGCCCACCAACATAAAGAGGCCCGCTATTGTACTGCTAATTAGTCCAAAGTTTGGAGGATCTAGAACCCTTCCCAAAACATTTGTTGAAAAATAGTCTCAAGATTCTTTTGTGTGTTTTTCTTGGTTTTAAGAACTTGCATAGTATAGAGAGGAAGTGTACATAAAGCACTTTTCAAAAAAGTGAGCCTCTCACCATTAAATTAAAAAATATTTCTCCAATGATTTATCTTGAGTTTAACTTTATCAATTACATCATCCATCTGTGCTTGCTTATTCCTACCTCTAAGAATGTTCACCCCAAGATACATAATTGGAAGCCCAGACATGACTGTTAGAGGGGGACAACTTTCCATAAATAAATAGAGTACTTAGCCAAGTTAAACATCATTCCAGAGATGTTTTGGAATTCGTTTAACAAAGACATGGTAGTTTTAATAGCACGCTTGCTAGCATTTAAGAACAAGATAGCATCATCAACATAAGCAAGGTGACTCACCACAATCTTAGATTTATGAAAGAATTGAATGTATGAATGCTCAAGATGCAGCTTATTAATGAGCCTAGAATGGTAGTCAAATGCAATGATGAAAATGGTGGGAGAAAGTGGATCTCCTTGCTTAATGCACTTGTTAGCAGAAATAAACCATGTGCTTTGTCGTTAACCATCACACTATATCTATCATTAGAAAGCCACCTCTTAATGAGTAAGCAGAAATTCTGTTGGAAGCATTTAGCCTGCAAAATGTTAATAATGAAGCTCCAACTAATAGTATCAAAAACTTTCTTTATATCTAATTTAAGGACCATGTTTCCCCATGCACTTTTTAGCAAGATCTTCAATCATCTCCTGTGCTAAAAAGATATTATCAGTAATATCCCTACTCTCAATGAAAGCAAATTGTTGAGGAGCAATGATATAAGAGAGATGAGGCTGCAAAATTGTTGACTATGATCTTACTCATAACTTTAAAAATAATAGTAGTGAGAGAAAGAGGACAAAAATTGTCCCATAAAATCTTATCATTACCTTTAGGTATGAGCACAATCAAACTAGAGGTGAAATATTTACCAAGGTTATCACCAAGGAAGAAACTTTGTATAACAAGAATAACTTCCTTCTTAATAACATCCCAAGAGTGAGTGTAGAAAGAGAAGGAGAAACCATTAGGACCAGAGGCTTTGATGAGGCAAATGGACTTTAAAGCATCAAGAATTTTCTGTTCATGAGGAGGATGAGTTAAATGAAGGCTATTAATGTAATTACAATCATCCAAAAAGTGGGTGAAGTCCACAGACATAAAATGAGTAGAAGTTTAAAAAATCTCAGTAAAATAATTAACAACACTTTCTCCAATATCTTCCATGCTAGTTAAGATTTGCCCATCCCTATTTTTAATTTTCAATATATAATTAATGTTTCTTCTATGCTTTAACGTGGCATGAAAATATTTAGTGTTTTTATCCCCTGCAATAAAGGATATATCATTTGTCTTCTGTTTAAGTAAATTTTCTTCTAAAGTTATACCATCCATTAACGAAATATGAGCTTGAGCAACAATATCCATCAATTTAGAAGAGCAAAAAGTTGATCTTCCAAGGATTCAACAACATTTTGAGCATATTGCATTTTTTTATGAACATTACCAAAAATCTCATAATTTCATTTAGTAAAATGAGCGGCCATCTTTTTATGCAGCTGCTACAGAATAAACCATGGAGTCCTGGCTCCATCATACTACAAGGCCTGATTCACCAAATTCAAATAAGTATCATGTGAAGTCCTGACATTAAGAAAATTGAAACGAGATATGCTCGGTTTAATAATAAAAGCCAAAGTTAGCAAAATTGGATTGTGATTATATGTAGCATAACTCAAATGTTGAACCCTCACAATAGGAAAGTGGCTTAAAAATGCATAATTAGCCAAATACCAATCTAATTTTTGATAAAGAAAACCCCTCCTCCATGTATAAGGAGAGCCAATATAACCCAAGTCAAAAGTCCTGCATTAGAATTAGAGTAAGAGAACCTGTTAATAAGAACATGATCAACTCTTCCATCCCCTTTTCTCTCCATAGGTTTCATAATCATATTAAAGTCACCACTAACTAACCAATTCTCATCGATAAGACTTCCTATATGCTCAAGTTTTCGCCAAAGCAAATATTTATCATGCAACTGAGAACTAACATAGACAAAAGTTCCCCACCCTTAGAAATCTTCAAACTTAATCTGAGTTAAAACATATTGTTCCTCATCTTCAATAATGGAAAGAGTGATAGAGGGCTTCCAAAAAACCCAAATTTTGTTTTTAATGATGCAATAGAAATGATAATATTTGAATTTATTTAAAAGTATGCTTTTATTAACATGAACCATAGGCTCCAAAATAGCAAAAATGCGAAATTTATGAACCCTACTAAGATATTTGAGCCTATTAAGAGAGTTAGGGTCAACTACTCCCCTAATAATCCAAACCATAGTGTTAAACATGATGATGTGAGCCAGCCCTTCTAGAAGATCTAGTAGGGTTGACTAACTGCTCTCTATTAGAATGATAAATACCTTCCTAGATAATGTTGCTAGCATTAAGACTAGATAGTTCATTACTTCATTTAGCCTTTTTCTTGAATGCTTTTGAACCTGCCACTCAGTTTCTAAATTTTTGGCTACATTACATAATAAAGTATTAGTATCAATAGGAATAGTATAAATCCAAACAATAGTAGTATCAATAGTAGAACTAGAGGGAATAGAATCCCCATGGTTATCCAAAATTTTATGGGGAATATTAGAATCCTCTAGTAAGGTTGTTTCCACAGGCTCCACAGTAGACACATTCTCATTTAGCGCATTGTAATCATCTGCTAGAACATTACCTTCATTAGTATTCACTTGTTGAGGAATAATGCTAGAGCGTGTGAGTGAAGCCTCTTTGCCCAAATTATCCAAATTTGAAGCAGTAGTTTGTATAGGAGGATTTGCTATTAAATCAACCACATCATCAACAAAATATGGGAAAACCCTGAGGATCAATATGTTTATGGTTTTCGGGTAGGGTAGTGAGTGAAACATTATGAGAGATTTTGAGATGAGGATTCAAATTAAAGCATGCTGATATTTGGTGAACAAACATAGAACAATTAGTGTAGTAAGGAGGGTTCCTTTCAATTTCAACAGGTTGCCAAAATCCTTGATGTTGCAATCCTGTCCAAATTTCCTTGTAAAATGACTGTGTTATGTCTACTTCTACAAGAATACAAGATTTAGATGGTCTCAATAGCGTATAAGTAGCGCTATCCATTTTGAAAGGCTTACCATATGCAGGCGCAAGAGAAAAAATTATCTCATGGTCAAAAAAATGTAGCTTAAGCCCTTTAAAATGAATCTAAACCGGTATTATAGACAATTCAGATTTAGGGCAAAATTAATAAACCATTTCTAGAATTTCATGACACTATTTTATTTCGACAAAAATCTTTTTGCAAAGAGACGAGTATAGTCCTCATCATTAGCAAGTTGTATTAAGAGATGTCTACCATCTAAGATGTCAACCTTCCTCCAACCTTTTATTTTTAGCATTTCAAATTCTCCCCTGATCAAATCAACTTTTGGGAGGTCATAAGTAAATTTACCAACAAGATCCAGGCGGCTAGCAGAAACAAGTATGTAACTTTAACTCTAGTTCTAGAGGTTTTCCATAGACGGACAAAATGGTTTATCTTTTTTTATCGTGTCCAGAACTTCAAAACTTTCTCGAACATAGTTTGAGTGTTCCTTAGAAAGATCTTCACATTGATCTAATTACTCTTCTTGCTCGTGTTCCAAATCTTTTTCTTCAATTTTTTCTTCATAAGTAGACTTGAAATGGCCTTCACTTGAAGATATTATAACATCCATTCTAAAACATTCATCATCTTTATCATTTGCAGGGTATTTCTTTGATCTTGAAATGTTAAAAGTAATAGTTTGATCATTCAAGTGCATTTTTAATTCACCTTTTTGTACACCAATCATTTCTCTTCATGTGGCTAAGAAAGGTCTCCCAAAAATGATAAGTATCTCTTTATCTTCCACCATATCTTGCACAATGAAATCAACAGGAAAGATAAATTTGTCCACTTTCAATAACTCCTTTAGGGTATGTTATCGAACGATCTGCTAGCTGCAGAGTTGCAGTTGTAAGGTTTATTTCTCATAATGTCAATCTTTTAAATATTGATAATGGTATAAGGTTAATGCTTGCACCTAAGTCACAAAAAAGCTTTCCCATAAAATCTTTCCTATTACACATGGAATTGTAAAGCTACCAGGATTTTTAAGCTTTTCAGGAAGCTTCTTTTGAATTATCGTACTGCACTCCTCACTAAGTGCAACAGTCTTATTATCTTCAAACTTCCTTTTCCTGTTAATATCCTTCATAAACTTTACATAGCTCGACATTTGTTCTAAGGCTTCAGCAAATAGAATATTAATTATAAACTTCTTAAATATTACCGGAAATTTTAAAATTGCTTATCCAACTTTTGCTGAGGAAGTCTCTGAGGAAATGGAGGTGGTGGTTTTTCCAAATCAATTTTCTACAGAGAAATAGGTTTGTCAGAAAATTTTGGAGCGTCCTCTTTTGATTCTTTAATTTCTTCTCTCTCTACTTCAATTTCTTTTTGAACCCGACCTTCCAACTCTCTTCCGCTTCCATGTTGAATGGCTTTTACTTGTTCTTTATTTTGGTCTTATAGATTTGATTCAATATTTATATGAAGTGTTCCTTGGGATCTATTACTTAATGAATTTGTTATTTGCCCAAGTTGATTCTTCATATTTATACTTATAGCTCTTTGAATTTGTAATTGATTTCTCATTTGTAACACCACTTCTTCTATAGACCACTTCTTCTCCTTAAACTGTGTATCACAGATGAAACCTGGAGGATAAGTAGATCTATGATTATTATTCTAGAAAATTAGCAAGATATAAATTTGGATTTTCAGTTGGTGATCCGCCAAACTAATTATGTGATATCATTTGAATAATAGTAGGTTTAAACTAGAATGAATTAGCCACTACAATGAGTTTTGGAATACTACAATAAATTTTATCTATAGTAGTGTTGGAATAATCTATTAAAGGTCCAAACTCTTGATGAATTTTAGCATTTTGATTATTTTGGTCTTCCATTTCTATAATTTTTTTGGATTTTCTGATTTTTCTAATAGTTCTTTCTAATTTAGAATTGTAGGGCACTAGTCCTTCAGAAACTGAACTACGCATACACTATCATAAAATAAAAAAAGAAAAGATAACTTAAAATTTAAATAAGACTTTTTAAAAATAGAAATTTTGCTTTCGATTCCCCGTCAATGGCAACAAAAACTTGATCCCTCTTGATACTGCTAATATGCAAAGTACAACAATTATTCAAATTATATTTTACTTATATTTTAAGTTATATATATATTAGGATACTACGCAAGTATACATATCTTTATCAAGTAATATAGGACGTTTTGATTAAGACCTGAATATCGAACCCACAAGAAATTTATACAATCTGCACTTGTAGAAAACTTTCTATTTTTAAAAAAACAATTACTTATACTTAATATATTTTGCAATAATAAAAATTCAATTATTTTTGGTAGTTTTCATATTTTGACAAAATAGTAACAGCTTAAAAAGATAACCTGAGTTTTGTAGATGAAAAGCACTTAATAAGAAAAATATCTTTGTTCTTATCATGAATCAGTAATAAGTATAGGAATTCTTTTGTGGAAGTATGCAAATTGTGTTGTGACAAATAGGAGCAATAATATTTTTTACCCTTACTAGAGTTGTTATAAAGAACATTGGCTAATTTAAAGTATGAATAGTTCTGAAGACTGGCTAGGTAAAGAAGATACTAGCTCTCATTCTAAAGTTCCCTTGATTCCCTTCACATAGGGCCTAACTTCTCGTATCAGAACCTAAAACAATAAACCAAGTTGGGTGCTTTAACCTATCACCACTCTTCAATGAATATTTCCCTATTTATTTTTACTCAATCATATGAACTACTTTCTCATTCATACAACCTCATGTGACTCTTTCTAATTTATGACTGAGACAATATCAGTCTGGTTCTTACATGTTTTCACAACAAATTTTAACATCTGGATTGACAAAATCAAAAAGTAAATGAAGTGCATGAATTTGAGTCATCACAACTTCTTTGAACATTAAAGATCAACACTCTCCACAATTTCCATCCAAAACTTAATTACTTATCACTTTAAGAAGAAGGATAAAGAAAACTACTCACAATCCATGGAGAAAATAAAACCACATTTTAGTTTAAAATTAGAAATCACCGTCAAACCAATAACCAGTCTCAATTAAAATCGAAAGTAGTTTCAAAATAAAAAGATAAAAACTTATCTCAAGTTCTCCACCAAACTCTTGAAGTTCCTTTGAATCTATTATCTTTACAATCACTTAAAATAAAATAACAAAAAGGATAAAATAAAATTAAAAGTGGTGGCTGAAAATCTCTCCAAATTAACTCCCCAAATGAGAACTTTCAAAAGTTTCCAATACTTTTAGGACTCTTTTCAAAGTCCTTTCTTCTTTCTTTTATAGTTTTCCAAGAGGTCCCTTGAAAACTCTTCAAAATATGTCTATATTTGATGTATTTCCTTAAGCGATGCTTCCTTTCATGATAATTTTTTTCCATGGTGGTTATAACCCCCTATTAAGCTAATGAGTGCCTCAAAAACCTCTTCAAAATTCACAAAAATCGATTTTACTCATTCAGTAACTACCACTGACGCTTAAGCGCGGGACCTCTGATGCTTAGGTGTGGCCTTCTCTGTTTAACTAGCGCTTAAGCGCCGGATCTGGCGCTTAGGCGCCAAAACTCATTTGCACATTATTCACCGTTTTGCTCTGAATTTGATCCTTTTTCACTCCTTTAAGAATTTTTCACCATTTTAACCTGTATCTGCAAGAAAAACACAGAAAATACCTTCCATTAAAGTGCAATATCTCAAAGATAGGTATAAAAATGTGTCAAAAAATACTATATATTTTAGGTGTATCAGTGACCAGCAGACTCCTCAGAAGCCTTACACAGACAACACATAAAAGGTCCCTTCAGTCCCTTAAGTTTAAGGATATCATCTATAGGCAACAATTTATTGAGGATTCTCTAGTAGAAGAATGACATGGAGGGGGTAAGGAACTTATTCCACATGCCTTCTCCCAAGGCCACTTCCTCTAACTGATTTAACTTAGAATATATTGCTTTAGTTAGGCTTTGAGTGGAGCTTGAGGTTATAGCCAACGTGTTTTTAAGTTTCTATCAAATGGTAATTAAGAGATGAGTTCTGCTAAATTTACATTCAGAAAGGAATGTAGAATATCTACAAACCAAGTGTTCCCCTCCCAGCAATCCTCCACCATTAGTTCAGTGTCATAGTTCTCAGGAATGGGATTCAGTAATTCCTTTGGACACCATCTGTCCAACAAAAAATGTAACTTGCCTTGACCAAGGTCTTATAAGAAAAGCTTTTCAGCATCTTCCCTTACTTTTAGAAGGTTCACCCAGATTCCGGAGTCACCAATCCTCCTAGAAACTATATATATATATATATATTCTTTTCTAATTTTTAGACTAGATGCTTTAGAATTCTTACTCTCCTTTGTTGAAAGCTCTTGGATTGGAGGGTCTGTAGATCTTGGAACTTTGGATAACATGTCAGAGTTTAGAATTTTTGAATTGAGATTTTGGTGTTTGCTGGTGTTGAGACATCTTCTAGTGTAGATTCTGTAGAGGCTTTTCCCAATCATTTTACTGTTTCTGCACAGATTTTTATGGTTCATAGCTACATTTCACTTTATATATGGGTATACGTTTTGTTTCTTTTTTGGTATACTTGTATGTACCTCTTAGAGTTTTTTTTTGTTGGAGTTTTACTGTGGGAGGTGGAACCCCTATGGGTGAGTTTATCTTTGTATTTTGTTTCTTTAGTACAGGAAACGACCTCCCCTCCCTCTTTTTGTACCTCCTTTTGATCTAATAGAATCGGAGTAGTATAATGCTCCTTCCTTTTTTTTTTGTAAAAAGGAGCCTCTTGTGTCTCCCTCCATGTTGATTACTTAAGTTTGATCATTACATCCAAAGAGTGTTATAGCAGGGAGAAGAGAGAGCAAAGACTGCAACAAAATGTAAGGTAATTTGGAAAAATACAAGACATGTCTAAACTAGGGAAGAAAGAAATATAGCATCTAGCTCTTAGCAATTTTGTGGTAAGGTATTTGTAATTTGTCTCCCTTTAAAAGGTCAGCCAGAATCTGTGTAGGCTTAGTAGCAATAGTAACTCTTTGGGATTCAGCACCTGCAATAGCTAGACAGTTAGCTGGTTTGTTTCCCTCCCTATAGTTGAAACAGTAATTGACTTGTATCTCCTTGGTGAGATGTTTTATCTTAATAATCCACTATTGGATATGCCATGGGGGTACAACTATACCTGTCATGTACTCTATCAACATCGAGGAATCAACCTCAGCTTGGAGTTGTGTCCACCTGTTTATGGCAGCCATTTTGATGGCCCAGTAAAGACCACCTGTCTCAGCTTCCAGGGCATCTGCAACAATAATTGGAGCTTTGAAGAACATTATGCATCTGTCTTTATAATCTCTGAAAACCCCTCCAATTCCTACTGTGTGGGTTGAAAAGCTTCCATCAGTGTTAACTTTAAGGTGAGGATAAATATGTTTTTTCCAATAGACTTTGATAACTTTTCTGCAGGTCTGATCCATTCTTTGGTTCATCTTAAGGATGTTTGGAAACTCCTTCCAAATGATCAATTTTTTTATATAAGTAAGACAATTTGCCTCCATTGTTGCAGTAGTCACATTATGATCTACATGCTTGTTTCTGTTCTTTGCATTCCAAATGAACCAGGCAGTGATGAAAGGAATTCCATAATGTTTAACTCTTTCTCAGTCTAACCAGCACTTCTTAAATTGATCCCACCCCAAGTTAAGAGTGTTGATGTGGAAGTTAGTTATCAAGGAGCTCCAAACTTTCCTGGAGAGCTCACACTGAAAAAATAGATGAGTAGTTGTTTCTTCACTGCTCTGGCATAGACAGCATTTGGAAGGCCCCTTCAAGCCCTTTAGCTTAAAAATGTCATCTGTAGGAATTAAGTTATTCAACCCTCTCCAAGAGAAGAAAGCCATAGAGGGGGATAGGAATTTGTTCTAATATATATATATATATA
>JXCR01144653.1:91349-109699 GCA_002079205.1 Phalaenopsis hybrid cultivar | reverse complement strand
AATAATCTATACATATATATATATATATATATATATATATATATCAAACAATGGAATTGGACTAAATTTGGGAATGTATTCAAAATTGTTGAGCAAGCTGAAAGGGATCTGGTGGCCTTGGAAAATACTATTATTACTAGCTTGGTAGATGAAACATCTTTGTGGGAATCTAATGAGAAGCTCCTTATAGTTGTGGTTGGGCAAGAAAGTTTTCAAAGACGAAAGGCTTCTACTTGTAGGCTTTTTGATGTATATAGAAAAAAAAATATACTACTATGTGTGTATCAAGTACAGAAGAAAATCTAATGTCATTCACACTATCAAAAATGGGCAAGTGAGATGATTACCAGATACCTTTAATATTGCCCAGCATGAAGTTGGTTTTTTTCAAAAATTACTTACTTGTTCCTCCCCCCAGAGAGTTTTTATTGATTGTTCCCTTTCCTTGAGGACCCATCATTCGCCATAGTACTAAAACTCTCTGAAGTTCCCATAGATGTGGAAATATGGAATGAATTAGCCAACATTGACAGGGGTAGAACTGTTGTTGGCCTCACTTTTGGTTGAGGTGTAGTTTTTCCTCTTTAATAGCTTGGGGTCTAGGCATAGGACTTTATTGTTGACTATTCCTAGAGGACTATAATAGGAACCCTCACCATTAGAAATTCTAAACTCTTATATGCTCAACTTGAAGTTCTATAGATTGGTCTTATCCTCTAGCACTTGGTAGGTGGGGTCATCATGGAGGATCTCAAGAAGAGTTTCTCATAGGATGGTCATGCCTTAGGACTAACCCTGGGTGGTTTGGCCATGGTTAGGCTAGCTTGTACAAACTACACTTTCTCACGTTCCCCAAACCCTAAGACCTCTTGATTTGTTCTCCTGACTCCTTTTGGAAAGCTCATATGGACAAACCCAAACCCCTAGCCCTTGGCTAAGAGGGTTAGGAAAAGCATTTTGAAAAAACAAAATCAATCTTCATATGGCTCATATTAGTTTGACTTGGCTTCAAGGCTTACTGGCCCATCCTAGCCCAAACTTTCATAAAGTTACCAAAATACCCCTACAACCCTAATTTTTTCCAAAAAAATCCCAAAACTACCCAAAATACTAAAATTTGTCCAAAAGTCATTTCAAACCATTCCCCACTACATAAATTGATCAAAATCACCAAATTCGCAAAACACCCAAAAAATTGCCAAAAAAATTCCAAAATGCCCCTCCTGACCCAAAAATCCCAAATATCCAAAAACTCCCAAAAATTCCAAAATCATCCCAAATATTCCCAATTTTAACTTTGAACCATCACATTGACCCAATATGATTAAATTGACCCATTTTGACCAAAATCCTGAAATTTCCCTTAAAGGCCTGACTTCCCCAAATTAGCACTAATGTCAAATAAATTGACCCCAATCTTGCCCAATTTAAATTCCAGACAAAAATTCAACTTCCCTAGTACCAATTGAAACCAAATACAGAACCAATTTGACCCAATTGTAAGCTCAATTTCACTCAAACCAAAACCTAACCCAAAATCCTCAAATTGACTCTGTGTCCAAATTCTACCAAATTGACCTTCCAATTGAATTCAAAATCACTTGAAATACTTTCAAAATTCTTCATTAAATCTCCCTAAACAAAATTAAACATTTAATTAACCCAAATTTTAGCCCGAATTCACCCCCAATTTTAAAATCCCAAGCCCACCTCATTTAAATCCAAAAGCCCAAATCCAAAGCCCACATGGCATGAAATTTCTTCCCATCATCCATTTAATCAAAATCATTTCCTAAGTTTTAAATTCATGATAAAGCCATCCTTAATCAAGCCTCATGAAAACCCCACAAAATTACCCTATAAATCCAAAATCCATTTTCATGCAAATTGACCAAGCCAATGAAATGCCATGAAGCCATCCCTAAGCCATAAGTGAGTCATATAAGCCTTTGCCACCTCACAAAGTTATAAATGGCAAAAGGAAGAGCCACTTTCAAGCACCCTTAAAAATGTATTTACCCTTTTAATGACACTCTCTAACCCATACTTAGCAAAATCCTTTGAATAGGGACCTCTCCTCACTAATTAAGCTGAGTCAAATGATCTCCTATTTAGCCTAAACCAGCCTTATGGGTGAGCCCAACCCAAATCCATGCTTTGACCCAAATTGACCCAAAAATAGGTTCACCCCCACTCCTCTTTAATCCAAGACCTTTACACATTGCTAACCCCAATTGACTTCACCAAAACCAAGCCGTGATCCCCCCAACTAAATGGTGACCTAACCCTGGCCGGTCAGCCACCTTGGCTGCCAGAAAACACCATGGCCAAGGAGGAGCAAGAAATTTAAACTCCAAATTACACCCAACCAAGCTAGCTCATTCCAATTATATTTTTGTTCCTTTCTCCCTTCCACATAAGCAACAAGAGCCACCCACTGGTTAGGCCAATTGCAGCCTCCAAGCCCCTCTATTTAAACCCCACTCCTCCATAACCAAAGGAGAGACCAACCATAACCTTAACTAAACTCTGCCAAAATTTCACCAGAGCTCCCGTAAGACTCCTAAGAATAGTCCCATCATCCTTAGCTACCTAAGCTCACTGCCTAAGTTCAATATTCCAGCTCAAAATCAGGTTGAAACCAAGACATACTTCACCACAGCTCCACAGTGCAACAAAGTCAAATTAATTGCATCCACACCTTACTTGAGTGAAAGAAGAAGATCCGACAGAAAAGCGCCATAACCATACCTCCGTAGCATAGACTATGATCAACACCCCAAATCAGCCTTGGCCGAAACCATACCTGGGCAATTCACCATGGCCCAAGGCTTCATCTAAGAGCAATTTGGACTGAACTCAAGCTTCTGGAAGCACTCAATCAAAGCCAAACCTCTTGGACGAAGGTATCGAGTTTTTTCCTTAAATTGAGCCTATTTTAATTCTTCATTCTTATAGATTTGATTTATGACATACTTAACCATATAGATGTGTTCTCATAGTCTAGACGCATTTATAGGAATAAATCGCACTTGATTTGGTTGAGTATCGAGAGAGATCTTAAGGTTTGAAGTTTAACGGCTCTCAGGTTACGGAGATCGGGGACGATGAACAGATGTTGTTTGGTTTCGTGTGCATTGAATGAACTCTCTGGATTGCACCAGACGAGGAGATGGTACACGAACTGTGGAACGCGTGGCGCTGAGGTAGCTGGCGACGTCAAATGGCAGAGTATCACATGTTTTTTGGAGTCGTCACAGGTTGAGTTGGATAAGTAGATAAATAGGTCTTATTATGATTTATTTAAATGACCAAAACTTTAAAAATCCATATCTTTTCATTGAAAAATCATAAAAATAAAAAAAACACTCTCATGCTTAGTGGACAGAGGAGAATAATGTGGAAATGGTTTCATGTCTGTTTGATGTAATTGTGTTTTTAATTAGTTAAATAGTTTACTCCTTATTTTGATTATCCATTTTCATGGAAATTTCACCATGAATTGATTTTTGGGGCTTTTGATCTCTTTGTCGTGAGGGATCTTTCCTGATTTTTTCAAGGTCAGGGTACGTCTCTGGGCAGTGATCTTTATTTTTCAAGCCTATCATGTCTGTTTTGGTAAAATAATTATGATAATTAAATATTTCATCAGAAAGATACAAAAATTATTTTGGTAGGTTCATTGTGGTCAGAGAACCCTAAGAAAAATATAAACTTCGTTTAACTCATTAAAAATAACCCTAATTGTCTTTAAACTCTAAAAATGAAATCTAACTAAGTTGAACTAAAATGTAAAAGTTAATGGCACAAAAAATATTCTACATAATATCAGAGGAACTCCTCATAAAATTTTCAAGTTAGTTGGAATTAGTTTGACCACTTAAAGGGATGAATTAAGTGAAATTACCTTTTTGGCACTAAAATATTTATAACAAATAAAATACAATTCAAAAAATCACCAAATTGATTTTGGGAGCTCGTTATGACTAGAGGAACCTAAGAAAAATAAAATTATATTTAAAATAAATATTTCATTTTTTAAGCCATTTTTAAATATTTAAATAATTTAAAAATTAATTAAAAATCATAAAAATTACAAGAATGTGAAAACACACTAAAATGTTACATTCGACTTCTTGATCACTTGGGACCAGTTAAATTAATTCTCTTAAATTTCTATGTTAAGATATTAATTTTTAAAGGCTTAAAATGAATTTTCTTTAATTTTCCACTAAAATAATTCTAATAATTAAAATATAAACCACAAAAATATGAAATTTGTTTCTCTTGGTTCCCTGACCTTAAAAAGATTTAATAAAATTATAAAATTTAATTTTCCACTTAAATACTATTTTATATTTAATTAATACTCAAAATAAACAAATAATTCTAATGATTAAGTTAAACCTTTAAAAATCATGAAAATTGGTCCAAGTGGTCCTCTAACCTAAGTGAACGTCCAGTATTTTTTTTAAGAAAAGTGGTTTTGTTTTGTTTGAGTTATATTTTCATAAAAAATCTTTATTTTTGCATTAAAATAATTATAGAATTAATTAAATTTAGAAAATTCATATTTTCTCCTCTGATATTTTAATTGACACATGCGTGGGGTAACATAAAAATTTTAAAGTCATTTGAGTCTAATTTAATGAATTATAAGGTGCTAAGGCCTCAAGGGTAAAATGGTAATTTTAGGATTTATGCCCCGATTAATATTTTTGCGTAACTAAAGGGTAAATGGGTAATAAATGATCTTGATTAACATGTCTTGATGATTGAAACTTGAAAGCGATAAATTGTAGCAACTAATCTCACTTTGGTCTCATTAAAGATAAATTTGTAATTTTTCAAATTGATGAAATTTTGAAGAGCAATAAAATCAAAAGATATTGAGGTTGGGGGTTTGATTTTGGAAGATCATAACACATTGATTCAAAACCCTAATTAATGATTTTAAAATGAGTTATGTTTCTTGATAAGGATTAAAAGTATAAAGATTTACATTTTCCTAAAAATTAGAAATCTACCCATTAAGTTTAAGGGCTTAGTGGTAAATCACGCTTAATCAAAATTTGGTCTAATGAGGTTTAGAAAATGACATATAAGTAATTTGAAACCTTTTTAAAACACTACAGGCCCATATTTGAAGATTAAATCGATTAAGTTTCTTAATTAAGCCAAATTGCTCCTAAGGGCCTTTACCCATATAATCCGTAAGTGAAACATCAAATGACAACTGCCCTACTTAAGGGGATAACCAAAACATCAAGGTTCATTGACCATAAGGGTATGAATTGGGTGAACCACATAGCAAACATAATAAGACCAAAATAAACTTGAGACGATTTGAGGGACTGTGAAATGTCTAGAGTAATAACCAGGACCTTTTCATGATCCTTTAAGAATCTCAGAGGGCACTTGATTATATTATGATTTGCTTAATGGAATCATCCCCTCATATGAAAAAATGAGACCTATTAAGGTATGACATAGGGTTTGGTAAACATACCTCAAACTTGTATTCTCTGCTTTTCCTACAAGTTTGTTTTAATTCCTGTAAAATTATATGTATGCATTACTAATATTGTCCTTTTAGGTGGAGGAACGGGAAGAATCGAAAGACATGCGTTTAAGTTATTGCATTACAATTCACTTTTATTTATCTACACCTCTAGTTTCCTGCCCATAAATTTGCATGTTATATAACAAGGTCACTCTGCATGTCAAAACTAAAACTTTTAGGATAGCCAAAAAACTGAAACCAAAACAAAAATTAAAATATCAAATTTAAATAAAATCCACCACCAAAATAGTTAAAATGTAAGACAACTCAAAATTTAACCACAAATAAAACAACAAAATAAAAAAAAATTGCAACTAAATTAGAACATCACAATCAGATAATCGAGAATTCCTCGGAGGAGGTAACATACGGTTGCTAATGAGATTTCCCGTAGTCTAAATGAAAGTATGGAACTCATTGAGTTTAGTTTAGTAAATTCATTTGGACTAAGTGAATCCGAAGAAAATAGTGGTGTCAGGACGAGGGTACAGTGGGATCCTAACCGGTGTCACTCTAATCAAATTTAACATCTCTGTAATATTTAAATAACCATATTATACGAAACATTTGATTTGACATCAGTACTTGACACATTAGAAAATTTAAACTCGCTACGACGAGGAACTTGGAGCTAACTCTGTAGACAACCTTCTACAATAGCAATCTGTAACAATATGATGATCTCCAACAGCAAGAGCATCTACAACAACATATCCTTTCTTATAAATAAAATAACAAGCCATAGGATTTTTTGAGGTTATTCGCCTAGTGTGACATAAATCCTCAACTTTTTTAGGCCTTTGTGTAGCCCTGCTATACAATTTGAGCCTTAACTTGTTTTAAGATTCTAATGTTGTTGTTTGTTATGACCTAAATCGTCACATCTCTAGGCTATTTGTACGATCATCTCGCATGAATGTAAGCCCTAATTAATAAAATTAGCAAGATGAAACACTTAATTCCTTCTCAAAATTTAAGCTGAACCACACGATAGCTTGGGAAGTCACCGAGTTTCTCCTCAAGATCCATGACATCTCCTAGCTCTTCTTCCTTTGAATTCTAAAAATAAATGTTCAAAAATTGAGTCATTCCCATTTCACACCTCTTTTTCTGGTCTTTTGAGAAGTCCTATCCTTTAAAACTCTTTAAAGGCAATATTCCCTGAATTTTTTCTAGTTTATTCTTAGGTGACTTATGTTATCTAAGATGTAATTAACTATAGGGGTTTGCCCTTATAAGAAACTTTCAAGAACCCAGCTCAATACAAACCCTATTTAATTTTTCGTATTAAATAGGGGAACTTGTCGATCAACATAAAAGAATGGTTTTTCACAGACTTAAACAGATGTCATAAATTTTTTAGTTTATTTAATTGAGCCTTACCAATAAGTAGTGTGTTTACCCTTCAAGAGAAATGCATTACTTATAGTATTAGACTTATTTATTTAAACTACTCAGGATATGAGATTGGTCCAATCTTATATTTTCAAAATTTAAAATACTACTCTTCCCAAATTATACATATATAAATTAAATCGATCATCGAGATTCCTATTCCGGTAACTGACAATTTCTACTTTGGTGACCGACAACTGCTGAACCTGATGGTTTCACATTTGATTTTTATAAAAAATCTTGGAGGATTATTAAAGAGAATGTGGTTAAGGCCATATAAAGTTTTTTCTAGGGGATGTTTTTCCAAACTATTATTATTCTTCTAATGTTGTTCTCATTCCTTAAACCTCTACAAGGGACAAATCAAACCATTTCTAACCAATTAGCATCACAAATGCTATTAGTAAAATTATTAGCAAAATCATAGTGGGCAGGTTACAACCACAGTTAACTCATCCTATCAATCCTAACCAGGCGGCCTTTCTCAAAGGAAGATGTTCTAGGGATAATGTGTTGTTAGCCTAAGAGCTACTGTATGCTATTAATAGACCTTACAGAGGGGTTAATATAATTTATAAACTTAATTTGAAGAAGGTTTATGACATGATCCATTGGGACTTCAAGATGGAAACATTGGTGCTTAGGGGATTTCCTTGTGACTTCTATAATTTAATAACTAAGTGGTTGAATGGAAATGCTCTCTCCATATTTCTTAGTGGGAGAACTCATGATTACTTTAAGGCTACAAGGGGTTTTAATCAAGGAGGCCAACTCTCCTCCACAATAATCATCCTTGCTTTGTAATAATTATCAAGGTTATTGGTTAAATCAATCACATACATAACCTACAGTATATGCAATCAAGCATCATATTTATGCAAATGACATTATTCTCTTCTCTAGGGCTAACAAGGCTACAATAAAGCTAATACACAAGACCTTGATGGAGTTCCAACAAAATTTTAGCACGATTTTCAAGCAAGAGAAATGTAATCTTCTCATTAACATCATGTCTACCCCCCACACAAAAAAATGGATCGCTAAATTCATTTGTTTTATTACTGTGGCTACCCATTTTAAATATCTTGGGATTCCTCTAATTGAAGTCAGAACAAAATAGGTGCAGTTTGAGGATTTCATTGTTAAAATTTCTTCATAATTGCAGTGCTGGACCAACTCATTCTTGTTTAATCGGGAGGGGGGAGAATTATCTTCTAAAAGAAAATTTTATCCACCTTTCCAACATTTATCATACATATCAGCAACATGAAAAGAGCACTCAAATCCATTTAGTAAGTTGTTTAATAGGTTTCTTTGGTCTCCACAAAGAAAGCAACTCCATTGGGCTGGTTGGCAAAAAGTTGTAACACTTACCTTAGCTAAAAAAACTATAGAATATTATTCTTTTTAAACTCTGAATCAAATTCAAACAACAAGAGTCTCGTTGGGACAAGTTTAAGTTAGGTAAATATTGTAATGGCTCTCATCTTATTGTGGTCTCTAAGAAACATGGAGACTTCAGAATCTGAGTCATTTTACTGAAGGTTAGTGAAACATATGCATTTTAGACAAACATTTTATACTCTTTTTTGGTGATATTGCACTTTAATGGAATATATTTTTCATGTTTTATTGTTGATTGATGATTTTTAGCAATTGAAGAAATAAAAGAAGAAAAAGAATGAAATTTGGAGTCAAAATGATGTTTTGGAAGAAGAACTCAGCGCCAACAGCGCCAGCAAGAACGCCGATAACGCTAGCATGAAGAAGGAGTCTAGAATAGCGGGGGCTCTGACAACGCCAGACTGGGTGCTGATGGTGCCATTTGACTGAGAGCACATAATTTAATTCGGGCTACGGGCGTCGATGGCGCCAATGTCGGTGCTAAATGAATTTCTATAAGATTTGATGAGTTTGGATACTTTTTGAAGAGTTATTGGACACACCTCTTGGAAAACCAATGTTATGCTTTAATTAAAGCAAAAATTGATTAGTAAAGGGGTGGGCTAGTGTGTCATTAAGTCTTCTTGAGTGTTCTATTGTGTGCATTGTTGAGTGTGATGAGTCTAACGGTAATTTCTCGTAAGAGTTGTTAGAGAGGGAGAGAAGTGTGAGATTTCTTCTTCCCTGCATCTTTAAAGGGAAAATCAAGAGTCATGTAAAGAGAGAAATACTCTAAGAGAGGCTACAAGGGACTTGCTTTGAGGAAGAGTTAAAGTTAAATAGTGTTTGTTCATTAGTGTTGTATAAACTTTCTCTTATTTATGAAATTTCTATTTTGTCATATCTTCCTCATGAGGTATGAGTAGATTTCTTTGTATTTCTCCCTACTCTGAGATATAGTGAAATGAAGAGATAATTAGGATGTGACAATTTTAAAATATAAAATAAATTGTGGTGATTTTTCACTCCGTTCTTAATTAACCTTTCGATTTGTCCAATTTAAATGTTAACATCTGTTGTGAAACATACTATCCGAGAAATGGAATATGAGTTTTACAACAAAGTGAGAATCAAATTCGATTCCATGAAGGAGTGTTTCGTTCATGGAGTTGGGTGCAAATAAATAGGAAAATATAAATTTCTTGGCAGAGAATTGGAAATTATACGGTGACAGACTAAAATCCTCAATTTTGTCTTAGAGTTTAAGAACTAAAGCGAGCGTTAGCCTTTAGGGGAAGGGAAGTGGGAGCTCTGGAGTGAGAGCCAGTATCCTCCCAGCCTAACCACAGATTTAGAAACTAAACCTAAGATTAACCTATGATTTTCTATAACACTTGACTAAGGGTAGAGAATTAAAATTTCTCCTATTTAGCACAATACAAGTTCAAACCATTTATCTCTCTCATTTAACCAAAAACTTATTGTAGTGAGAAAGATGTTTTCTCATATTAGACAACTTCATCACAAAAACATAGTTTGATAGTTACAGTCTAGCTTTGCTTTACAGTTTTACTAATAGTTGATAATTTAGTTATGATAGCACCTTACATATTCAAAATTAGTATAGTAGATTTTTTTTATTGTTGTGACTTTTCTAATTTAAATTTTCATTTTGAAATTAAACTTTCCTTGTGTGAGCGATATTTGGGGTTTAATCAAAAAGTTCTGTATTACTTGATAACAATACATATACTTGCGTAGAATCCCAACATAAATTGCTTCAATTTATTTTTCATAAAAAAATGAACCATATTTTTTGCGTCGCTGCAAAGTGGAGTCAACTTTATTAAGTTTACACAACTATAATTTTGGGGATCAAGTTTTTTGGCGCTGTTGCGGGAGAAGGTAACGATAAATTAATTACATTTGGTAAATTAAGAAATTTAGCAATAAAATAAAATAAAATAAAATAAAATTAAATTAAAAAATAAAAAATCATAAAAAAAATATAATTAAATAACTTTTGAAATTTAAGAGTACCTTTAAGAAATTTTTCTACGCTTATTATATTTGTTTGTGCATAGTATTGGATGTGAAGGTTTAGTACCTTATGATTCAGAATTAGAACACACTCTAAGAAAAGTTCAAAAAAACAAAAAGAAATTAAAAATTTGAATGAAATGGCAAATAACTTAGATAGTCAAATAAATGAAAATTGATAAAGATCTTTAAATAATTATGCTAATCCTATAACAGTTGAACTTCAGTTGACTATTTAAAATCCTGATGTTGCTGCTAATTCATTTGAGCTTAAACTTGCTATTATCTGAATGATACAAAATAATCAGTTTAGAGAAACACCTACTGAAGATCCTAACTTACATCTTGCTAGTTTTCTTAAAATAATGTGATACTTTTAAATATGATGGAGTGTCTAATGATGTTGTGAGGCTTAAACTTTTTTCTTTTTCATTAGGGAAAAAAGCTAATAATTGGTTAAATTCATTAGCACCTGGACACCCTCGAAAACTGCTAATCTTAGAAACAACATTACATCTTTTTATCACTTTGAAGGAGAATTGATATATGAAGCTCGAGAAAGATTTAAAGATCTACTTAGGAGATGTCCACACCATGCTTTACCAAATTGGTTAATAATTCAAAAATTTTTACAATGGATTAGTAGGATCACTTAGATCTATTATAGATGATGCTGTAGGTGGATCATTAATGTCAAAATTTTTTGAAGAAGCATATTCTTTAATAAAGGAAATGACTACTAATAATTTTCAATGACCCTCTGAATGGGTAAATCCAAAGAGAGTAGCTAGTTTTCATGATTCTAATGCAATTTCTATTTTAACATCTCAAATTACTACTATATCAAATAATATTGATTGAATTGGAGTGAACTAGTTTCAAATACTGCCAGTGTTAGAGGAAAATTCACTACACATATAATTGATACTCAATCAACTTATGAAACTTTGAATGCTATAAATAACAGAAATAATAATCTCTATTCTAATTATTTAAATCATGGATGAAAAGATCACCCTAATTTTAGTTATAATAATTATAGTAATTTAGTTAACCCCCCAGGAAATTCAAATCAGCAAGGGAATCCTAACTATAGTCCTTATTATCTTCCTAGATATAACAATAACTCACAAATTAAGGAGAAGAAGTTGACTATGGAATAAGTAAGGATGAACATAAGAAATTAAATACAAAATCAAGTGGCTACTATTAGAAATATTAAGAATCAAATAGGACATATTGCTATAGCACTTAGTAACAGAGCTTTAGGAATTCTCCCTAGTACTGTTGAAGTTAATCCACAAGATCAGAAAAAAGAGCAAATTAAAGCTATTCAATTATGAAGTGAAAAAGAATTTGAAACAAGAATCCAAAGAGAAACTAAAGTTGAGAAGGAGAAGGTAAAAATTGAAAGCAATAATGATGAAAATAAACCAATACAATATTCTTTAGAAAAACCGCCACCACTGTTTCCTCAACGATTGAAGAAGAAGAATACAGATAAAAAATCTATTAAATT
This sequence comes from Phalaenopsis hybrid cultivar, assembly GCA_002079205.1. Taxonomy (NCBI): domain Eukaryota; kingdom Viridiplantae; phylum Streptophyta; class Magnoliopsida; order Asparagales; family Orchidaceae; genus Phalaenopsis; species Phalaenopsis hybrid cultivar. The sequence goes on along the minus strand of JXCR01144653.1, from coordinate 97,799 downwards.
TTTTGAAATCCTTAAATATTTAATGATAAATATTCCTTTTATTGAGGCTTTGGAACAAATGACAAGTTCTGTTAAATTTATGAAAGATTTACTCAACAAGAAATCGAAGTTCGCCGATTACGAGACTATTGAACCCAGTGAAGAGTGTAGTTCAATTATTCAAAAAACGCTTACTAAAAAGTTAAAGATCTTGGTAGTTTTACTATACCTTATTGGTGAGAATTTTTTTGGAAAAGACTTATGTGATCTTGGAGCTAGTATTAATCTTATGCCTCTATCAATTTTTAAACGTTTAGATTTATGAAATATTTCTTTTACTAATGTAACTCTTTAGTTAGATGATCGATCAATAACTTATCCTAAAGGAGTTATTATTGAAAGTAGATAAATTTATTTTTCCTGTAGACTTTATTGTATTAAATATGGAGGAAGATAAAGAGATTCTTATTATTTTTGGGAGACCATTTCTTGTAAAATGAAGAACTGTGATTGTTGACCTCAATTTTGGTTGAGGTTTAGTTTTTCCTCTTTAGTAGCCTAGGGTCTAGCCATAGGACTTTTCCTGCTGACTATTCCTAGAAAACTAGACATGGAACCGTCACCATTAGAAATTCTACCCTCTTCTTTACTCAACTTGAAGTTCCACATGTTGGTCTCAACCTTTAAGTACTTAGTAGGTGGGGTCACTGNATGAGTCACCCTTAGGATTGCTGGACCTTAGGGTTGACCTTGGGTGTTGGTCTGGAGCTAAGGCACTCACTAGAATAATCTGCACCCACAATCACTCACAACCCTGAACTCAAATCTAGCCTAGATCCCTGATCTTTTGGGATACTCATGTAGATGGTCCCCTAAACCTACTAACCCTAGGGCTATGGTTTAGCTAAGTCCACTATGTAGATGACCCAAAATGGGGTTTCCATTGGTCCATGGCTTATTGGTGATGATTGACACCTCAACTCTACCAAAATACGCATCTTGGCCTTTTACCCCTAAAACACCCCTTAATTACAAAAATACCCCTCTTGGGCTCAAAAACCCAAAAATTCCAAAAATTCCCAGAAAATCCTAGTAAATCCCAAATATTCCTAATTTTTTTTCTCTCAACTACTCCATGACCCAATTTGGCCAATTTGATCATCTTCAACCAAATTCCCCAAATAGCCCTTTAAAGACTCAAATTTCCCCAAATCCAACTCAAATATCCACCAATTCGATCTCAATTGAATTCCAATCCTAAACTCAAATTCACTTTTTATATGAACAAACTAAACCAAATCCAAGCTCAATTGGTCCATCATTTGAGCCCAATTTTGATTTGGGTCAAAACCCCAATTTTGACCATATGAATTAATCTCACCAAATTGAACCCATAGACTAGTAAATTGGCCTCAATTAACATTTCATAACATTCCTATACATCAAAATCAACCATCCATTGACCTTGGTGAAGTCTCAAATCCATTTTCTCACCCAATTGAGCCCATAGCCTAGTCAATTGGCCTCAATTAATGTTGCAAAATCTTTATGGACCTAATCTCACCAAATTAAACCCATAGCCTAGTCAATTGGCCTCAATTAATGTTGAAAAATCTTTATGAACTATACATCAAAATCAACCATCAATTGGCATTGGTGAAGCCTCAAATCCATTTGATTTTGGCATAAATCCAAAATTCCCAAACTAGCCCCAAAATTGGCTAAGTCCCCAAATTTCACCCAATTGATTTCCTTAACCTCCAAATTGGCATCCAATTAATCTTGGAAATAGTAAGTCCCTAAATTTCACCCAATTGATTGCCTTAACCTCCAAATTGGCATCCAATTCATGTTTAAAACTCCTCAGGAGGTCCCTATTGACCATTTACAATAATCAATTTGGACTTAGCCCAAGGCTAACCCAAGCTAGACCCAAGCCTAGCCTAACATGACCAAATTGATTAAAGTTCAAAATTCCTTCATATTGACCTTTCAATTAAACTCAAAACCAANTAAATCAAGCCATGGACCAAAGGTCCCCCAAATTAAGGGATCTTATTTCCACAAATGCACATGCTTAAGATACCTTTGCCAAATCCAAACACATTTCCATTAAATTGCTCTGATGGATTCCTCTGGGTTCCCTGAGCTCCTAGCTACCTCCCCCTGGCCGGCCGGCTAGCCTATTGGCCGGAAAAGCCCAAAACCAAGAGCCACCCCNGGCTAGCCTAGTGGCCGGAAAAGCCCAAAACCAAGAGCCACCCCCATGGCATCTCACCCAAATCAAACCTATAGGCCAGCTCATCCAAATCAATTTGGGGAGCTCCTCTGCCCTCCACCTAAGCACCACAATGCACCCAAACTTATGCCTTGAGAGCCACCTCATGGCCATTTTTATAAAAACTCACCTCCCACAGCCATGGGAGGTGTGCTGAAAATTTCTCATAGAAGCCTCTCCAAACTTCACACAGAGCTTCCCTAAGATCCCCACAGTGCATTCCAACCATTTCCCTCACCCATTCCCATTACCGCAGCTTAATTTTAAGCTTAAAACCTTGTGCATTCTAACCACTTTCCCTCACCCATTCCCATTGCCGGAGCCCAATTTTGAGCTCGACCCTGCCGAAAACCATCTTTCCTCACCCATCCCCCTTGTCGGAGCCCAATTTTAAGCTTGAAACCTTACCGAAAACCAGGACAGAACCCAATACACCTCCACACTCCACCAAACTTCAATTGCTTGTGCCCACACCTTCACAAGAGTGACAGAAGCCAAAGCCCCATCAAATCCCCCTACCACAGTGCCTCTACCATAGGTCTAGACCAACACGTGAAATCGAGCTTGCTCAAATTCATACCTAGGCTTTACACCAAGACCAGGGACTCAATCCCTAGCCTCTTTAGACCCTAATGAACATGCCGAGCACCTCTGATAGAAGCCTCCCTTCTCAGAGCAAAGGTATAAAACTCCTCCTCCTCCCAAGCTTATTTTGATTCTCCATTTACTTAAGCTTGATTTCATGGTACCTTAGCCGTATGGATGTGTTCGTCTCACTTAGACGAGTCCATGGGATCAAACTCGAAGTGATTTGGTTGAGTCTAGGCCGAGATCTTAAGGTTTTAAGTCTGGACGGGCATGGGATCATTCTATCGGGGACGATGACGGGGAGCCGTTTGATCAAGCGTGTATCAAATAGATGAGGGAGATCAAGCCGGACAGCGCTTCGGGACATAAACAGCGGGCCGAGTCAGCAGCTACGTAGATGGCGGTGTCTAACCAGAGCGCGCCACGCATGCCTTCGGAGCTGTCGTAGGTTGAGGTGGCACACGCTGTTTAAATAGTTAAATAGGACCTTTTCCTATTTATTTAAATACCCCTAACTTAGGAAATCCTATCTTTGTGTAGAAAAATCACAAAAATAAAATAAAAATACCCTCTTGCTCAGTGAACAGAGGAGAACCAATTAAAATAATTTTGAAGTCCATTTTATGCATAAAATATTTTTAATTAAGTAAATACTATTTGGAATCATTTGATTCTCCATGCATATTGACACATCACCTTGGCTTGAAATTTTGACATATTGTAGCTTCTATAAGGGGGAACATTATCTGATTTTTCCAAAGTCAGATGATGTTCCTATACAGAGATCCATATTTTTCAAGTTTTTTCACATTGTTTCCTTAAAATAATCATGGAAATTGGCATATTTTTTATAAAATTTTAATAAATTTTTGGAAGTTCCACCATAACTAGATAAAACTTTCAATTTCATGGGTCAAGTCATTTAAAATGTCCTTAAATTTTACAAACACTAAATCACTAAGATAATTATATTTGGAAAATTTAAACATTTAAATGACTTGATTTTTTATCTCCCTTGAGACTTATGATCCAGAGAACTCATCATAAAAATTTCAAAATGTTTCGAGTTAATTTGACAATATAAATTGATTTTTAAAGATAAATACCACTCTTAACACTTAAATGATTTTTTAAAAATGAAGACATAACTCAAAAAATTATGAAACTTAATTTTTTGAGTTCTCTGTGATTGGGAGTATTTTTAAAAATAAAATGATATTTAAAATAAAAACTTGATTTTTAGCCTATTTTAAATATTTAAATAATAAAATGATATTTAAAATAAAATTCTTGATTTTAGCCTATTTTAAATATTTAAAATAATTAAAAATTCATAAAAATCACAAAAACAATAAAACTCATGGAAATGTTATAAATTGTTTCCTAATTACTTAGGAACAACTAGAATATTTTTCCTGATTTTCTAAATAAAGATATTGAATTTTAAAGCTTAAAAATAATTTTTAAAGGCTAAAAAATGTGTTTACACTAAAATAATTCCAATAAATCAAAGAAAAATAAAAAAATATAAAATTTGCTCCTCTAAGTTCTCTAACCATAAAGAGATTTTTCAAAAAGACAAAACTTAATTTTCACCACCTAAAATATTTTATTTTTACTAAATAGTCTAGATATTAAAATTATATTAATAAATCACAGAGAATTCAAAAAATTGTGAAATTTCATCCAAAGACTTCTCTAGTACCTCCAGTAAAAATTTCAAGGGATTATAATTTAACTTGGTCAAGTTAAGAATTTTCTTTGAAAAATCCTATTTTCGCATTAAAATAATTATATCAATTATATTAAATTTTAAAAAATCACATTTTCTCCTCAGATGTCTCAATGGACCCACGAATGAGGTATAATAAAAATTTCAAAGTCATTTGAGTTAATTTGACAAATTATGAAGTGTTAAAGCCTTAGGGGCAAATGTGTAATTTTGGAAATTTTGTCTTAATTAACATTTAGTCTTAATTAAAAGAGGGGAATGGGTAACCTCTAATCTTAATCAATTCACTTGATGTTTGAAACACAAAGGGGTTAATTGGTAAGAATTAACCTCTAATATTAATCAATTTATTTATGCTGCTTAAGTTAAGGAGGGGAAATGGGTAACCTCTGATCTTAATCAATTTATTTGATGCTTGAAAGCAAAGGGGTTAATTGGTAGAAACCAATCTCACTTTCTTAATTAAGATTAATAAATTTCTAAACTAAAGGGGTTAATTGGTAGAAACCAATCTCACTTTCTTAATTAAGATTAATAAATTTCTAAATCAGGCTTAATTCAAAGGAGAGAAAATGGGTAACCTCTGATCTTAATTAATTTATGGATGAAACATGGGGTTAATTGGTAGAAACCAATTGCACTTTCTTAATTAAGATTAATAAATTTCTAAATTATTGAAATTTGGAAGTTTATTAAAATTAATTGATCCTAGACTTTGGGGTATGACTTTTGAAGTCAATAATTAATCAATTTAATACCCCTATGTTGATTTTCAAATAAAATTCAAATCATGAATCATGACCACTCAAAACTTAACCCTCTAATTAAGACACTCACCTAGGTCTTAAGGACTTAGTGGTGACTTAGGCTAAATCAAGATTGACTAAAAGAGGATTAGAGAAATAAGAATACTTATATCAAACATCCTTGAAACACCACTAAGCCCAATTAGGATTAAAATTTGGCTAAGTGTTCAAATTACACTAACTTGCCCTTTCATGGGTCTTCACCCACATAATTCTTAAATTGAATGACAAATGTTAATTACCTCTTTCTTAGGGATAATTGAGACATCAATGTTCATTGAGTAATAAGGGTATTCACAGGATGAACCATTAAGCAACATAATGAGTTTAAATAGACTCGGGGCTTTTCACTAGTTGGTGGGAGAGAGGCGTGGACCTGCTTCCCCCTTATAGCTTGTTGGATACCTCAGATGCCTATTAAACTTAATATTTTTCACTTAATGTAATCATCCTTAACTAACTTTTAAGGACTCACCAAAATACAACATAGAGTTAGGAAAACCCCTCAGAACTCTACTTTTCCTGCTCTTCATAAATGCCTTCACATGTATTTTTAAGTTTCAGTTGGTGGAACGAGAAGACTCGGCAGGTACGCTTTTACAGTTTATAGTACCATCTTTCTTCTGCCTTTTTCCTTACATATTTCATGCTTGCATTTACCTACATAAACTTGCATGCTAACTATAACCATAACCAAAACTATAACCCAAAACAAAAACTAAAATCAACCAAGATAAAATTCACCGCGACAACATTCAAAATATAAAACAACTCAAAATTTAATCACAAACAACACACAAAAACCACAACTTCAACTAAATTAAGATGTCTCTATTGGATGATCAGGAATCCCTCGAAGGAGGTAACCTACGATTGCTAACGAGGCTTCCCACATTTTAAATGAAATTATGGAACTCATTAAGTTGGGTTTGATAAGTTCATTTAGACTAAGTGAATCCAATAGAAAATAGTGATACCGGAATGAGGGAACCGTAGGATCCTAACCGGTGTCGCTCTAATCAACTTTAATATGCCCTCATAAAATTTAAAGAACTTCAACCATAGGG
>JXCR01144653.1:58181-91005 GCA_002079205.1 Phalaenopsis hybrid cultivar | reverse complement strand
CCTAAATATTTCTCCTCAAAACTGAAGCCAAACATTAGGATAGCTTGGGAAGTCACCGAGGTTCTCCTCTGAATCCATGACATCCCCTAATCCTTCTTCCTTTGGATTANATTAAATAGGGGAACTTGTTGGCAAATACAAAGGTTTTGCAGACCAAACGGACGTCATACTTTCCTTAGTTTATTTGAACGAGCCTCATCCTCAATTCTTGTGTTTATCCTTTGGGATAGATACAGGATTTGAGGTACAGTGATCTTTCATTTTAAACTATGAAAAGTATGGGGTCAGTTTGATTTCATACTTCAACGTCCTTCCGAAGCGGGCGAAGGGATTTCAATTCCGGTGACCGACAGCTTCTTACAAACAACCCCAAACCAACCCGAAATAACGCCGACAGTGATAGATGTACAAAAAAGAGAATTAATAATAAGAGTCAATGATCAAGAAGTAACATTTAATATAGTTAAAACTATGAAATATCCTACGATAGAAAAAGATAATGAATGTTTTAGATTGGAAGTTACTGATTATCTAAGTAATGAGCAATTTAAGGGAATGTTTGAAGAAAAATTATAAAAAAAAGAGAATTTTAATAATGAGAATGAAATAAACGAAGAAAATTTAGATTATGTTCATGATAAATTTGAAATTTTTGACCTTTTGGAAAATGCTAATAAAAATCTTATTCTTTCAAGTATTAAACCGCCTGAACTTCAACTGAAAGTACTACTTGATCACTTAAAATATGTGTTTTTAGGGGATTAATATACATTGCTTGTTATTATATCTTCTAATTTAACTAAAATTCAAGAAAAAAATTAGTAGAAATGTTGAAAAGATATAAGAAGGCCTTTGAATGGACTTTATCAGATATTAAAGGAATCCGTCCTCCAATTTGTATACACAGGATTCTACTAGATGAACAATACAAACCTAAAGTTGATCACCAAAGGAGATTAAACCCGATAATGAAAGAATTTTTTAAAGAAGAAATCTTAATATGGTTAGATTCTGAAATTATATATCATATTTCAGACAGTGCTTGGGTAAGTCCGATTCACTGTGTTTCAAAGAAAGGAGGAGTGATAGTTGAAGTAAATGAGAAAAATAAATTAATTACAATAAGACAAGGTACTGACTGTCAAATTTGTGTAGACTATAGAAAATTATATATGTCCACCAGGAAATATCATTTTCCTTTACCATTTCTAGACCAAATATTGGATAGATTGAATGGGAAGAAAATTTTACTACTTTCTAGGTAGATATACCAGGTATCATTAAAATCCAATTTCTCCTGAGGATCAAGAGAAAATAACATTTATAAGCCCTTATGGAACATTTGCTTTTCATAGAATGCCTATTAGACTTTATAACGTACCTGCGACATTTCAAAGATGTATGATGTCAATTTTTTGTAATTTAATTGAACATGGAATGAAAGTATTTATGGATGATTTTTTTGTATTCGTAACTTTATTTGAATTATGTTTAAATAATTTAGAAAAAGTTTTGGAACTATGTGTAAAAGTTAACCTAGAACTAAATTGGGAAAAATGTCAATTTATGGTCGTAGGAGGAATTGTACTTGGGCATAAAATTTCTGAAAATGACATAGAAGTAGATCCAAAAAAATTCAATTTATTGCGAAATTACCACCTCTTACTATGGTTTGAGGGGTAAGAAGTTTTCTAGGACATGCTGGTTCTACAGGCGATAAAATTTTTTTTCAAAAATTACTAAGCTATTATGCTAACTTTTAGAAAAATAATACAAAATTTAATTTTAATGAGGATTGCATAAAAGAATTTGAACTATTGAAAGAAAAATTAATCACTGCTCCTATAATTGTTCCACCTGATTGGGAGAAACTATTTGAAATAATTTGTGATGCTAGTGATCATGTTATTGGAGTTATTTTAGGACAAAGGTATAATAAAGTTTTTAAAGCAATATATTATGCTAGTAAAACTCTAAATGATGCTCAAATTAATTACACCACTACTGAATAAGAGATATTAGTTATTGTCTATGCCTTTGATAAGTTTAGAACTTACTTAATTAGTGCTAAATGTATATTGCCTACAGACCATTCTGCTATCAAATAGTTTATGCAAAAGAAGGATGCTAAACCGAGATTAATTAGATGGATACTTATGATGCAAGAGTTCAATTTTGTGGTAATAGATAAAAAGAGAACTTATAACCAAATAGCTGATCATTTTTCTAGACTACAACAAGAAATATTAACTGATTTTGCAAATGAAATTTTAGTAACTTTCCCTGATGAACAATTTTATAATATTGATATAAAGAACATATCGTGGTATGCCGATATAGTAAATTATACTGTGAGTGATATTCTATCACCAGATGTAAAGAATCAATAATTTTAAAAAAAAAATTCATGATTCAAGATTCTCTTTTTAGGTTGACCTACATCTCTACAAACAGTGTAAAGATTTGATCCATAAAAAGTTTGTACCTTACGAAGAAACTGAACAAATAATTGAACGATATCATGATTCTGAATTCGAAGGGTATTTTGGAACTAGTAGAACTACACATAAAATTTTGCAAGTTAGATTTTATTAGCCTAATCTTCTTAGAAATGTTTATGATTATATCAAAACATGTGATCGATGTTGGCGAGTAGGAAATATTTCTAGAAGAAATGAAATGCCCCTGAATTACACATTGGAAGTTGAAATTTTTGATGTGTGGGGATTAGATTTTATGGGACCATTTATGCCTTCATTTAGAAATTTATATATCTTGCTTAATGTTGATTATATGTCCAAATGGATTGATGTTATTGTCGTACCTAAATGTGATACTTGAAGTGTTACAAAATTTTTAAATAAAAACATTTTTACAAAATATGGAATGCCAAGTGATTATTACAGACGGTGGATCCCATTTTAGTAATAAGAAGATCAATAAATTAATTAGGAAATATAATATTACGCATACATTCTTTATTGTTTATCATCCCAAAACTAGCGGTTTAGCATAAATATCAAATTATGAAATAAAGCAAATTTTAGAAAAATCTATAAATACTTATAAATTGGATTGGTCTGCTATATTAGATATTGTACTATGAGCATACAAAACTGCTTATATGTCTTCTATTGGAATGTCCCCATATAGACTTATTTTTATTAAAACATGCCACTTACTAGTAGAGTTAGAACATAAAACATTTTGGCCAATTAAGGAATTTAATTTTAATCTAAAGGATGCTAGTGAGAAAAGATATTTGCAACTCAATGAACTAGAAGAGATTAGAAATGAAGCATATGATAATGCAAAAATCTATAAAGTGGAAATGAAAATATAACATGATCAGAGGATTATAAAAAAGAACTTTAAATCTGGATAAGAGGTTCTATTATATAATACTAGATTGAGATTATTTCCAGGAAAACTGAAATCTTGATGGTTAGGACCATTCAATGTGATCAAAGTCTATCATTATGGAATTGTTGTAATTAAATATCCTGAAACTGGAAAGATATTTAAATTTAATGTCCATCGATTGAAACATTATTATGAAGGGAACATGCCACAATTTAAAGAAATTTTGATGTTGAGTCACCCTGAATAAACATTGGTACGTCGGGCTAACAACGTTCAACCAAGCACTTTGTGTTAGGCAACTCATATATATACATCTCTCTATATTTCTTAGTATTTTGTTTAATAATTGTTCTAAGTATTAAGAAATAATAATAACTTAGAATCCTACACAATCTTATATATCATAAGTCAAGACAAATTGGTATTAGATGAAAATTTGGAAATGAATTGAACCAAAGATAAAATATGTGCCACTATGACTTTGGCGCCAACGGTGCCCTTCTACAGAGCCATGACGCCGGAAGATTTTTGGCATACTTTGGTGGGATTGCACTTCAATGTAACTGCCTTAAGGTCTTTTTAAAGGCATGAAAACCTTTTTGGACTACCAGAAACTTCAAGATTTTGAAATCCATGGCTTCCAATTTCATAAATACCTCAAGATATGGGGTTTTCAATCGAGGAAAGTTTACCAGTTTTGATGCGTAGAAATTATATGACAAAGTCATCACAAAGAATAGGCTTATCTAGGAGAGAGGTTTTGTCAATCATGGATTGAGTAATCCAAGTTCGTAGACTGTGAAAATCATAGTACAGAGATGTTGGGAAGTTCTATGCTACACTACCACTGGTAGTTAATACATTGATCAAAGAATTTTACGCTAACCTACATGGAATTAACCAAGGAGTCATCTTCGGTTGAGGTAAGGGAGTACCATTTACTCCGTCGCGAACTAATGATATTATTATGATAGAAAACTTGTTGATATGTCATTATACAAACTTTATACTAACAAAGGATTTGATGTATGATGTATTCCAATTTCTAACAAATGAAAGTCATAACTGGGAAATTAAAGGTAAGGGCTATGTTAGTTTCTCCGCCTCACTGCTAAATCTGATATCTAAACAATGGCATTTCTTCATGTCTGCAAAACCACTCCCTACAATGAAAATTAGTAAATTTACAAAAGAAAGTGCAATTTTAAACTATTGCATTCAAATGGGAAAGCCCATTGATGTAGGATCAATTATTTTTAAATCTATTATGGGTATTATAATGAATTGACCTATATATGGACTGTGGCATCCTTCTATGATCTTCTTACTTTGTAGTCAATCTCAAGTACCATATGAAAGTTGGAAGAAAGTGTTATTACCCTAGGAGCCCATAGATCCTATTGATGGAAACTATATTGGGAATGGAAATGAAGCGTTGGATATTATCTTGGAACAATCTTCACACGCTTTGACACCCTTAATGCTCTGTATGGTTTGAAGTTCACAAGTTTTTGAGAAGAAAATAAAGAAAATAGAAAGAGAAATTTAAAATATCATGGATGCAATAAGAAATCTTACTTACCTTTATGATCACTTAGATTGGAGGATGAAAGAACACTTTGATCAAACAGGACAGATTGAAGTAGGTTTGGTGCAGATGTTCAAGAAGAATAAATGGATTGATGAAAATTCAACTGATTAATTCTCGTACCGACCCTTCTACAATTTGTACGTACATTACCAGTCTATGGGAGATGTTAGTGGAGGAGACGGTACTGAAGATAAAGAGGAGTAATTGAAGAAGTTGGACTTCCCAAAATAAAAATTAATTATGTTTTTAATGTTATTGGATTTGCTTTGCTTTAAAACTCCTACAACTTTAATTGTACGTATAGTTTAGTTTTCAGCGTTCAAGTGTTGTGGCTTGATTTCGACGCTGAATTATAATGTGATTTGCTTTATGTATGTGTGAGCGTGATTAAAAGTATGTGTTTGCAAAAATTTGGAATTTCATATGTAAAAGTTGGTTTTGTGTTGTATGTAAAAGCATTTGTTTGTAGATTATTTAAGGATGAATGTTATTGTTTAAAAAGACTAATTAGACATTGAAGGGAATTTTAAATAACTGGTGTTAAAAAATTATAAAAAATTTTATTTTTGGCACTAACGCCGACGGCACCCGAGGGGCGAAAATCCCTAAATACCTTGAAATTTTTGTGAAACACCATTTTTCCTTTTTGATTACCTTCAACCTTTGATTTACACCCCTAAGCTTATGAATGCTTGGACTTAAAGCGATTAGAAGACAAAAGGAGTTTGGATTTCATCTTCTCTAGGTAAGAGCTACACTTTGAACTAAAATTTTGTATTTACATCAAGGATTTCTCCTACATTGCTGAGATGCAATATTTTAAAATGCTTAAGGAGATTTTGAGAAAATCCTTTGGTGAAGAACTCTTAGTTAATGGATTTAACTATAAAATATTCCACATTGTGATTTTCAAAATTTTTGGAATTTATTTGGATTTTATCAATTTTCTTGTTTTTTTTTTAAGATTACAATGGCACCAAGGATGAGCAAGGGAAAGAGGAAATTGGAATTTGATGACCAAAAATCCATCAACTACAAAGCTAGCATTCATTTTAATATTCTACTGAATACCAAGAAAATAATTCTGAATCGAGCGTTTAAAAATCTGGGTGGTGAAGTTGAAAGATTATGTGTTGCTTGGTAGTGGGAGAATTTCTGTTACTTTACTATCCCCAATGAAGATTAATGAACTTTATTAGTTGCGAGAAGCATTTCTCTGTAAGTACAACACATTCTCTCCTACAATCATGACTTTGGATGAAGTTATTTCATTTCTTACTGATGGAAGAGGAGCTTGGAAAGTGAAGAATAATGTTAAGCTAAACTTCCTTGCTTCTATATTAAATGTAATATCTAAGGCCTGAGATTACTTTATATCTTCTAGAATGATACCTACGAATCACCATAGTGAAATTACTAAAGATAGAGCTATCCTAAACCTCTATATCCAATAGATGGGAAGTCTAGATGTTGGTTCTATAATCTATTGAAACATTCATTCTATTGCTATGAGAGAGAAAATTGGTGGATTAGCGCACCCTGCGCTAATTTTTACATTATGTGAGAAGTCAGGAGTTGATTGTAAGATTGATGAGGAAAGGATTGAGCATTATAAACCTATTGGGCCAGCAAACATTAAAACCTATGAATCTCATGTTGGATGGAGAACGAAAAGTAGGAGTAGGGATATTCCTTTTACTTCTATCACCCCTACTCTCTAGGAACTTATGGAACAGATGATGATCCGGGAAGGAGATATTTTAATGATAGAGAGCATGATTGAAAATTTAGAGGCCAGGAATGCACATAACGATAATTTAACAAAGCGAAAGTTTGAATATGATGTTTCATTGGTTGATGTTACGGTTAGATACATGAGGGGTGACCACTCAGTATAATTTCCAAGTCACCCTACCTTTACCCCTTATCAGCAGCAAAACTTTGATATAGAAGAAGAAGAAGAAGAAGAAGAAGAAGAGGAAGATGGGTGAAGATGTCTACTTAGTTATAGTTCTGAACTTTTCTTTAGTTTATAGTTTGTTGCATTTTGTTGTTGTTGCTGTTGTTTAGCTTGTTAAATGTGAAGCTTTGATTTGTATTGAATGTTTTGCTTGAACAATAATTGGCAGAGATGTTGTTGAATTGAAATTTATTTTAGTACTATTATTTGTTTTTAGTACTTTGTTGTATATCTTTTTAGTTAACTCTTTCTCAGCAAATATTTTTATCTATATAATATGTGTTATTTAATATTTTAAGTCTTATAGCTTTTCATATTACCATCTGCAATCTTTCAGAGTTAAGTTTCAAAATTAGAACCATCAATAAGTAACTATTTTCTTTATATATTAATTGTTTTATCTCAACCTGTATTTTCAGTTTTTCATGCTTAATCTTATAAAAATTTACATTTGGGGGAAGAAAAATTAACTCTTTTTTGAAAAAGAAAGAAACTTAATTTTATTTGTCCTCAATAAGTTATATTTTAAAATTTTTAATTTAACATGACCTGTGGTAGTAGAGCCTAACTTTAGACAACTATATTTTTGTTTCTAAATATATAGTAAAATTAAGTAAAAACTTTCAATAATAAATGTTAATTCTAGAGATTAAAGAATTTGATATGAGAGAATAAGACCATGTTTTTCATTTTTCAGTAAAGAAATTTGTACTTTTGAAGTATTAAGAACCTTAGAATTTTGTATAAGAAGAAAAAGAATGAATTTTTATGAAGAATCTTTAAAGCTAATATAAATTTATAAAGTGAAGGAGTGTGAAAAGTTTTTAACTATAAGAAAGGGATGGTAAAGTTCAAAATTAGTAAAGGCTATCCAAATATAGTAATCCTCACATAAGAAAATGAAGAAGAGAAAGGACTAAAAATGATTCTGAAAGAAAAGAAATAAAAGAAAAAATAAGGAAAAAAAAAGAATAATATGTGAGAAGAAGCTTGAGGAGATGACTAATAAAAATTGGCTTCACTTAAATCCACTGAAGGAAGAAGGCTTGACTACATTCTCTAAACTTGTATTTAAGTATTAGCATATTTACTACTAAAGTTTTCATGAATTTCCAAGTGGTTTTAATTTAACAATTTGCAATTTTTCTTGAAAAGAATGGAGAATCAAAAATCTTAGAATAGACTGCTAGATATTCTTATACCTTTAGTATTAACTTGAGTTATTTTAAATTTTTATTAAGTTGTGCTATAATATTTAGTAGTCAAAAAATTTAAAAACTAGAAATTAAATTCTTTTGTATAATTCATAGTTTTTATGTAGTAAAGGAGTTACTTGAGGATAAGTAACATTTAAGTTTGGTGGATTTTGATACACCAAAAATATATGCATTTTTAAACCTATATTTTATAATCATTTTTGGTGATATTGCACTTTAATGGAAGCTATTTTTAATATTTTATTGTAGGTTGATGATTTTTAGCATTTGAAGCAAAAAGAAAACAAAAAATGATGAAATTTGGTGTCAAAATGACATTTTGGAAGAAAAACTCAGCGCCGACATCTCCAGCAAGGACGCCGATGGCGCCAGCATGAAGGAAGAGTCCAAAATAGCGAGGGTGCTGATGATGCTAGATTGGGCGCTAATGGTGATTTGGTAGAGAGCACATAAATTAATTCTGACCACAGGCGCCGACGACGCCAATGTAAGTGTTAGGCAGGTTTATAGAAGATTCGATGAATTAAAATGATTTTTGAAGAGTTATTGGACACGCCTCTTAGAAAACTGGCATTATGCTTTATTTAGAGCAAAAATTGATTAGATAAGGGGGGGCTAGTGTGTCATTGAGTCTTTTTTAGTGTTCCATTGTGTGTAAGTATGATTTCTCCTATGAGTTGTTAGAGAGGGAGAGAAGTGAGAGACTTATTCTTTCCTGGATCTTTGAAGAGAAAATGAAGAGTCTTGTAGAGAGCGAAAGAGTACAAGAGAGGCTACAAGGGATTTTCTTTAGGAAAGAGTTAAAGATAAGTAGTTTTAGTTCATTATTTTTTTATAATATTTCTTTTATTTTTGAAATTTGTATTTGGTCGTATCTTCCTCATGAGGTCTGAGTAGATTTCTTTTTCTTTCTCCTTACTCTGAGATATGGTAAAATAAATAGATAATTTGGATGAGCCAATTTGAAAATATAAAATAAATTGTGATGATTTTGCACTCCGTTCTTAATTTACATTTTGATTTGGCCAATTAAAATGTTAACATCTGTTGTGAAACATACTATCCAGGAAATGGAGTATGAGTATTACAACAAAGTGAGAATCACATTCGATTCCATGAAGGAGTGTCTCGTTCATGAAGTTGGGTGCAAATAAATAGGAAAATATAAATTTTTGGGTGAAGAACTGGAGATTCTAGGGTGACAGACTAAAATCCCCAATTTGGTCTTAGTGTTTAAGAATTAAAGCTAGCGTTAGCTTTCAGGGGAAGGGAAGTGGGAGCTCTGGAGTGAGAGCCAGTTGAATTTCTTAACCAATGGTAGAGAATTAAAATTCCTCATATTTGACACAATACAAATTCAAACCATTTATCTCTCTCCTTTAACCAAAAACTCATTGTAGTGGGAAAGATGCTTTCTCATATTAGATAACTTCATCACAAAAAACATAATTTTATAGTTATAGTTTAGTTCTGCTTTGCAGTTTTACTTGTAGTTTATTGTTTAGTTCTGATAGCAACTTAAATGTTTAAAATTAGTATAGTAGATTTTATTTATTGTTGTGACTTTCCTAATTTAAATCTCCACTCAAATTTAAACCTTCCTCGAAGGATCGATATTTGATGCTTAATCAGAAAGTCCTGTATTACTTGATAACGATACATATACTTACGTAGAATCCCAACATAAATTGCTTCAATTTCTTATTCATAAAATAACTAACCAAGTTTTTTGCATTGCTACAAAGCGAAGTCAACTTTATTGACTTTACACAACTATAATTTCAGTGATCAATTTGGCATTATGTTGAATTACTTCTTTTTTGGGATCTATGTAGTGGCAATATCAATTTATGGTTGTACAACTGGTGTTTTGAAGAGCTATCACAACCTAAACCTATTGACATCAATCCACACCTTAAAGTTGTTGATTGCTGGGAAGGGTGATACTTAGTCTACTTTCATTTAAACTTTTTTCTTTAAAAAAATTAAATGCTTTTATCTCTAGATTACCTTTTTATAGGTCTAAAAAAGATAGAACTGTATCAAGATCCAATAACACTTAGAGTCTCACCAAATCTATTTACTACAAACATTACCAATGAGACCATGTTCACTGGTGGAATGCTTGTAGAAAAAATTCTAAACACCTTATATGTCCTTTTTATGCTAGAGAATTCTTCATAAATTATTTCCTACTGATGATAATCCTAAATTAGAAGGGATAAGGGGACCTTCTAGATGTTGGCTCTGCAAGGTAGTAAAGGATTCTTCTACACACCAATTTTTTGAAAGTTAGTTCTCCCAAAAAGTTTTGGGGGAGTGATCCAAATTTGGTATATAGATAGATGTAAAATGCAATGTATGCAATTAATTTTCTTAATAGATATTCTTAATTTTCAACAAAGCAAAAAGCTTGACCAAAGTAAGAGCTAGGTAAATCTTTCACTGGGAAGCAAATAAGAATGTAGTTATAATATTTCAATATGGGATATTATGCAAGTATACGTATTTTTAACAAATAATGTAGAACTTTCGGATTAAGTGTCGTATATCGATCCCACATGGAGGAATAATTTTAGATAACAAAATTTTACTTAGTATTCTTACTTAAACTTAGCATGCTAATACTAGAATGAAAGTTAGATTCTTTTTGTAATTTTTTTGATAATTGAAAAGAAAGTAAGCAACTAATTAACTTAGCTAAAATACTTGCAAGATAAAGGCAATATAAATAAATTATCTTTTCCTTATCATGAATCTTTGATAAATATAGAAATTATGTTGTGAAAGTATGTTAAATTTGTTGTGCCAAATAAGAGCAAGAAATATTCTTTACCCTTACTAGAGTATCTATAAAGAACATTGCTAATCTATAGTTGGAATAGTCCTGAACACTGGCTAAGCAGGGAAGATACTAGCTCTCACTCTAGAGTTCACTCTTCTTCCTCCACCTAAGAGCTAACATCTTGTAAAAAAACCTACAACTATAAATCAAATTTGGGGTTTTAGCCTGTCACTCTAAAGTTCTCTATTTCTACACCTTTTAAAATATATTTCTTTATTTTTTCACACTCAACCCCATGAACTACATTCTCATTCATGAAATCAATATCGATTTTAACCATTTGTTTATTGAGATAATATCATCTCAGATCTTACATGATCTCACAACAGGTATTAACATCTTATTTGGCCAAATCAAGAAGTAAATGACGTGCAAGGTTTCAAATCATCACTACTGCTAACATTGAAGTCTAATACTTCACACAACTTCCTTTAGATATTTAATTAGTTATCATGCTAAGAAAAAAGATAAGGAAAACTACTCAAAATTCATGGAGAAAACAAAACCACTCATGAGTTTAAAAGTTGAAAACATGCACACAAACAAGAAATCTAAATTAAAACCAAGTGTAGGTATAAAAATAAACACTTATCTTAGATTCTCTCCTTCTCTCACAATAAAAATAAAATAAAATTAAGTGAAGCTGGCCGGCGGCGGCAGTAATAATGGGTTGTAAAGTTTGTTGGATGGATGGCCTCCTCTCTTGGAAAATCTAAGTCTTTTCTTATAAAAATCTAAGGGGTACCTTGGTGTCTCTTCAAAAGGTGTCTCCATTCAATGAATCTTCTAGAAGTTGCCTCCTCATAAGCCATTTGAATGAAATTTTGTGTCAATAGGTTATTTCCCATATTTTTACCAAGGGTTGCTTCAAACACCTCTTCAAAAACCCGCTCAATTTAAATAATTCTTCAAGTAACTACTTCTGGTGCTTAAGCATGATGCATTTGACACTTAGGTGCGCAGCCTTTGGCACTTAGACGTTAGACCGGGCGGTTAGACTCCCCAATTCAATTTTGCAATTTCTTCATATTTTCTCAAAATTTGACCATTTTTCACTCTTAGCATTTTTCATCCATTTGGTTGTACATGAAAGAAAAACAAGCTAATACCTTTTATTAAAGCACAATATCTTAAAAATAGACATAAAAATGTCTATAAAAACACTATATATTTTAGGTGTCTTAAAGTCCCCCAAACATAAGTTGTTACTTGTCATTAAGTGACATTTCAATCTTTAAAAACCAACATAAGTAGATATTGTATATGAGTTTCTTTAGAAGTTACCAAAATTTTGATGTAGAACTATAGTAGTCCAATTCAGAAAAAATATTAGTAAAAGAGACCAACTTAAATTTTAGAAATTTTTAATGTTAAGAAATATGAAAATATGAGTTCTTATCTAATTCAAAAATATTGTAGATTTTTTAAATATAGAGTTTAGGCAATTTATCATCTCCCCTTAAAATTTTTTATTAAGCATAATTTTACTCACTATATTATATCCTTAAGCTTAAGAATTTCTAAAGTCTTATACTTTAAAAAGATATAGATATGGAACCAATTTTTGATTAGGCACTAATCCTCAAGCTTCTCCTTCCATTTTCAATTTTTTCTTTTCTTTTTCTTTTTTCTTTCTTTTTCTTTTTCTTTTTCTTTTCTTTTTCAGGTAAGGATTACTATATCTTGATATGTCTTTAATGGTTTTGAATTTCACCTTTCCTTTCCTAAAGCAAAGAGTTGATATTTTTCTCTCACATAAAAATATAATAATAGTTTTGAATATTAATTTCAAAAAAAGAAATTTAAGTTTTGAAAATAAACGGTCTAAATTTCTAACTTTTTGAAAAGTACATTTTTTTCTATTAAAGATAGGCACAAAATACTTAGCATTTTCCCCACTAAAAATTTTAACTTTAGTTTTTTCTTCATTACTATAAATTTTAAATAAATTCTCTTACTCATTTCTAAAATCAAAATTTTACTTCCCTCATATAACTTCATATACATAATCATTTTTCAAATCAAAATAAAATTTATTTAAAATAAATTTGAGAACAAATAAACTTTTAAGTTTCTTTGAAATTTTTCATCCCCCAAACTTAACTTTTTAATAGATATAAAACATTTTAGCATCATATATAAATAATCAGAGATGAAAATTAACTATAACGTGCTTTTTAGATCTTAAATATGCAAGTACAAAAATTTAAAAACATGAGTAAGAATTTGATCAATCAAATATTGTTTTACTTAAAATACATAGATTTATCATACTTCTATGAAGTGGAGTATAGCATAAAAGCAAATAAACACACTAACAAACATACATGACTACAACATAAAGAAAAATAGCTGGTAGTAATTAGAAAATTTGGAATATGCAGCTTTAAGTATCAAGTTAGCTAAATTTTAAACCTTCCTAGGATTCTAGAATTAAGTTCAATAAATATTAACTAAATACAATAACACAATTAAAATAATTAATACAACACATACTAACTACTAACTAAACACAAATACATCAGAGTAGGTGTATGAAAAAAAAACACAACATAACAAAAATTCGCAGTCTTCACAATCACAACTAAAAACATAACAAAAAGTACAAAATACTAGTACCAACATCAATTGGCTTAGACTGCTGAATACAGTAGTTCAAATTTGCTCTCTCTCGAGCTACTTCACTAAAATGATTTGTAGGCAGTAGACAAGCAAAAATAAGATAATGTCTTGCTTTGGCAGTGGCATCCAACTTTGAAGTAGAAAAGTTTACTCTTCTTTCATTTGTAATTTTCCATAATCCTCTCCCAATAATCAAAGATGATATAATCTCGTCTAGCTCCTATTTAGTAGGACTATGGTTTGAAAAAAAAGACAAAGTACTCGCGGCGGGGATGTGNCTCGCGGCGGGGATGTGGGGGGGGGGGACAAGTGATAAAACTGATTAATTACCTCATGAGAAGTGGTACTATATCCCCGCTCACTATGACTCCTTCATCATCAGATTTCGAGAGATTAGCATAGAACTCTCATACTACAAAAATTACGGTGATAGCAGAAAAATAATAGAACCACTCCCATTGACAGCTAATAATCAACTCTTCTACAGCTCCTCCCAGATTTTTGTAACATCGCTCAGGAATTAATTTCCTCGAATACAACGCATCGCCATACCAGTCCTGAGCACTTGAACTAACAAATTTACTTGAATCAAATGAAGCTTTTCCCTTGCTTTTCTTCATTCTTGGTGCCATTTTATAAAAATGTATAAAATTCAAGATAAATTTCACAATCAACTCCAAATCACTAAACTCAACTCCTAAAAGTTTAAACTAACAAATTTATGCATTATCCATCAATTGTTTTTAGATTTTCACCATGAATAGTGATTTTTGGGTAGCTCATGATGCACTCAAAAAACATGGTGAAAATAAAAAATTTTTGCATAGAAGTGAAGCGCTTACCACAGGAAGATCAAATCTAACAAAATTGGGTTGAATCCACAAAAAAATCTTCAAAATAGGTGATTCCCTAGCTCTCTAAATCACAAAAACCGAAAGTAGGAGATGAAGAGAGGTGGGATAATGGTGCTTTTTGGCCCAAAAATTCACTTAAAACCGTTCGCGCACTTAAGCGCGAATGGTTCAGTGCTTAGGCACCTGTCTTTCAGTTTAGGTAGCGCCTAAGTGTGGGTTTTTGAGTTTAGGCGTCAGTGCACAATATTTGATTTTTTTTATTTAAGTGAAATGCACTCCTAGCTTAATTCAATCAACCCTCTATGGTCCTAAAACACTGAAATAACTATTTTCTCTCCTTTTATCTCTTCACTTACTCAAGATTCACCAATTTAAACTAATTTGATTCAACACAAAATAACACAAAATTTCACAAAAAAAAAATTTATGTTAATTCACGAATGATTACAAACACTATTAAATACATAGATTCTCAATCCAAATAGTCTCGGGTGAGAAAATTCCTAAACAAAATACTAGATCTTAATAACGTAAAACACACATTAAATACTTATCATTAAACATACACTAAACTCATAAGCAAACACTAAACATATAAAATCTAAATCACGAACTTAACTCCATTCCCTAGTGGATGGAACAAATTCTAGCTTATCGTTAGTCTTCCCTTCAACATTTGGAATGTATATCTGAACTATAGATAATGATTAATAACTCCGGTTGAATCTTCTTAAATCCACTTATTCTTCAGATACATTGCCTTTTCTGCTTCTTCTATAAAATTGGTATGGCTAAACTACATCTTAAGTTGTCATTCTATATGATCCATATGCGCGTTAACTTTCATCACTTTCCCTTCAATTGAAGCTACGTTAGCCTCAATTTTAGTGATTTTCTCCACTATTCCTTCGATACTAACAATAAGGAAACTGTTGTATAACTCTTGCACACTTTGAATAATAAACTTATTTCTCATTGCTTCCTCCTTCTTCAATTCACTCTCCCAAGAAGACATTTTTCAAAAATTCTCTTTTCCCTTAGAATTTAAGGTTTAAATGAAGGTGTGGTTAAATTTCTCTTTATTCCCTTCTATTTACAAGCTCTAAACCTCCTCCATAACTCCTAAGCACATCCTAGAATAGCTCTCACATGTTCAAGCCAACCAATTCATAGTTAGAACTTCTAGAAACCAAATTTGGCGTGTTTTTTATTTATCGCGCTTAAGCGCCAGATCTTGGCGCTTCAGCCCCCCGGATCAATTTAGCACAGGTCAACTTAACATTCAAATATTCATTCTGACATGTTTAAGTCATATTTTAAGGTCTTAGAATAATCACTAACTCAATATATAATAAAAATACTACCATAATTTTCGAAATCACACACAAAAACATAAAATAAAAAGAAACGCACAAATAACTTTTGGGTGCCTCTCACAAAGCGCTTGGTTTAACGTCGTCACTCCGACGTAACCAGTGCTTATTCTGGTTGATCCAACATCAAAAAATCATTTCATTTAAGTTGGTCATCTAAAAAGTAGGATTTTAGTCTGTGACCATTCACTTTAAATATTTTATAAGTTTTAGGATCTTTGATATTCATAGCTTCATAAGAATAAACTTTCATTACAATAAATGGGCCCATCCGCGTGGACTTAAGTTTGCTAGGAAATAACCTTAACCTTGAATTATAAAGTAAAGCTTATTGCCCTAGCTAAAGATTTTTAGTAAGAATCCTCGAATCATGCCACATATTCATCTTTTCTTTATAAATCTTAGTACTTTCATAAGATTCATTCCTTATCTCTTAAAGATCATTTAATTACAAAAACCATTACTCACAAGCAATTTTTAAATTGTAATTAAATTCTTAAATTGCCCAATATGCTTTATGCTCAAGGTCAACTGGTAAGTCACATGCATATTAGCTTATATGGGGACATTCTTATAGGAGTTTTGTATGCAGTTCTATAAGCCCACAAAGTATAGTCAAGTTTAGCCGACCAATCTATTTTAGTTGGATTTATAGATTTTTCTAATATTCTTTTAATTTAACGATTGGATAATTCAGCTAAACCACTTGTCTGAGGATGATAAGCAGTATCAATTCTATGGATAATATAATATTTATTTAATAATTTCTCCATTATTACATTTCTGAAATGACTTCCTCCGTCAGTTATAATTATTCTCGGCATCATAAATCTACAAAATATATTTGTTACTAAAAACTTTGCAACACTTTTAGCATCACATTGAGGTAAAGCAATAACTTTCATACATTTAGATACATAATCTGCTACTAATAATATATATAAATTTCCAAAAGATGGTATAAATGATCTCATGAAATCTAATCCCCAAACATCAAATATCTCAACTTCTAACACATAATTGAGGGGCATCTCATTTCTCTTAGAAATATTGCCTACTTATTGACATCAATCACAAGTTTTAAAATATGCATTAACATCTCTAAAGATTTTAGGCCAATAAAATCCAGATTGTAAAATTTTGTATGATTTTTTATCAAAACCAAAATGGCCCCCAAAATCAAAATTAAGACTTTTTTGGATAATTTCATAAGTTTCTTCTAAAGGCACACATCTTTGAATAATAAGATCCTTTCCTTGTATATATAGAAATAGGTCATCCCAAAAATAAGTCAATTTTTTATAAAAATTTACTCTTCTATTGGTATGTCAATCCATATGGTATAATATCACTAAAAATGAAGTTCACAATGTCGACATACCATAGAACACACCACATATTAACATTGAACCATTCTTCATTTAGAAAGTGTTCCTTAATTTCTTATTCAAACCAGAGTGGTTTTTCTAATTCGAGCCTGGACAAATGATCAACAATTTGATTCTCAGCTCCCTTCCTATCAACTATTTCAAAGTCAAATTTTTTGCAAAAGAAAAACACATCTTATCAATCTTGGTTTTGCATCTTTCTTTTTCATTAAATAATAAATAGCAAAATTATCTGTTATGCACTATACATTTAGTTCCAATTAATTATAATCTAATTTTATCAAAAGCTTATACTATTGTTAATAACTTTTTCTCAATTGTCGTATAATTAATTTGAGCTTCATTAAGAGTTCTACTAGCATAGTAGATAACTTTAAAAATCATATCATTCTTCTGTCCTAAAACAACTCCAATAGCATAATCACTAGAATCACATATTAATTCAAAAGATTTTCCCAATTTGATGAAACAATAATTAGTGTAGTGACTAATTTTTCTTTTAATAATTCAAAAAGTTTTAGACACTCTTCATCAAAATTAAAAATTGCATCTTTTTCAAGTAAATGCCATAGAGTAGCAATTTTTTAAAAGTTATTAATATATCACCTGTAGAATCTAACATATCCTAAAAAAACTCCTAATTACTTTCACACTAGTTGGGTAGGGTAAATTAGCGATCACTTGAATTTTGGCAGAGTCTAATTCCATACCATTTTCTGAAATTTGATGTCCCAAAGCAATTCCTCTTGTTACCACAAATTGGCATTTTCCCAATTATGGACTAAATTTGTTTCTTTACAACGCTTAAGAACTTTTGATAGATGTTCTAAAAATGATTCAAATGAAGTTCCAAACACTGAAAAATCATCCATATAAACTTCAATTCTTTTTTCAATTAAATCACAAAAAATAACCATCACGCATTTTTGAAATGTAGCATGTGCATTACCTAAACCAAAGGGCATTCTTCTAAAATTAAATGTACCATAAGAACTGGTAAAAGTTGTTTTCTCTTAATCCACAAGAGATATTTGTATTTGGTGATAAGTAGTATATCCATCTAGAAAACAAAAAAGTACTTATGCCTAGCTAATCTATCCAGCATTTGATCAAGAAAGGGTAGTAGAAAATGATCTTTCCTTATGACGAGGTTTAATTTTCTATAATCAATGCATGTTTGCCATCCTGTGACATGTCATGTTGATATTAACTCATTATGTTCATTCAAAGTTACAGTCACTGCTTTTTTCTTAGGAACACAGTGAATTGGACTAACCCATGCACTATCTGAAATAGGGTAGACAATTTTAGCATCTAACCACTTTAGAATTTCTTTCTAAACAACTTCTTTCATAATATGATTTATTCTTCTTTGAGGATCAGCTCTGGGTTTGCAGTTCACTTCCATATGAATTTTATACATTCAAATTGAAGGATTGATTCGTTTTATATCAGCAATTATCCATCCAAAGGCTTTCTTATAACTCTTTAAAATTTTCATCAAACTCTCTTCATGTTCTATATTTAATTTTGAGAAAAATATGATAGGTAATGTAGAGGAATCACCTAATAAGACATACTTTAAATGTTCAGGAAGCAACTTCAACTCAACCTCAGGAGCTTTTTTAAATTATAGACAAAAAGATGTATCTTTTTTTGTTGTGTCAAAAACTTAAAAAATTTCTTGAACATAGTTTGAATATTCCTCATCTAAATCATCATACTGATCTAATTCCTCTTCTTATTTGTGTTCAAACTCCTTCATCTCATATTTCTCTTCATTTATTTTAAAATGACATTCACTTAAATATCTTATAACATACATTCTATATCATTCTTCATCTTTACCTTTTGTAGGGTATTTCAATGATTTAGAAATATTAAATGTGATTGTTTGATCATTGACACACATAATTAATTCTCCTTTCTGCAGATCTATCATTACTATTTTTGTGGCTAGGAAAGGTCTCTATAAAATGATAGGTATCTTCTTATCTTCCTTCATGTTGAGAACATTAAAATCAACAGGAAAGATAATTTTATCTACTTTCACTATGAAATCTTCCATGACTCATTTAGGATATGTTATTGAATGACCTGCTAACTGCAGAGTTACAGTAGTAGGGTTTGTTTCTCGCAATCCCAATCTTTTAAATAATGATAATGACATTAGGTTGATGCATGCTCCTAAATCACATAAATCTTTCCCATAAAATCTGTCTCTTATTGCACATGGAATTGTAAAGCTATTAGGATCTTTAAGCTTTTTAGGAAGGTTTTTCAGAATTATAGTAGCAATGCACTCCTCACTAAGTGCAACACTCTCATTATCATCAAACTTCATTTTGCTGATAAGAATATCCTTCATAAAATTCACATAGCTTGACATTTGTTCTAAAACATCAACAAATGGAATATTAATTGTAAGCCTCTAAAAATTTCTAGAAATTTTGAAAATTGTTTATTCAACCTCTGTTGTCGAAGCCTCTGAGGAAATGGAGTTGGTAGTTTTTCTAAATAAACTTTAAGGGGAGAAATAGGTCTCTCGAAAACTTTCACAGCGTCCTCTTTTGGTTCTTCAATCTCTTATCTTATTACTTTAGTCTCTTTTTGAACTCAACCTTCCAATTCTCTTCCACTTTAGAGTTGAACAACTTTTACTTACTCTTTATTCTTGCCTTTTGGATTTATTTATGTATTATTTGGAAGTGTTCCTTTGGATTCAATACTTAATAAAGTTTCTATTTGTCCAAAATGATTCTCAATATTTCTAATTATAGCTCCTTAACTTTGTAACTAATTTCTCATTTGTAGCACTACTTCTTCTATAGACAACTTATTCTCCTTAAATTCTGGATTACTATTAAAACTTGGAGGATAAGTAGGTCCATAATTACTATTCCCATGATTGTTCTAGTTTTTCAATGGTTTCACTTGATTGTTCCCCCATTGTTGATTATTACCACTCAAAGCATTGTTTTAGTTAAAGTTGGGATGGCTCTTCCCATCTGGGTTATAATAATTTGAATATGTGTTATTCTTCTTATTATTTATGGCATTCAAATTTTCTAATGATACTTGAAAATATACCATTTGTCCTAATGAAGTCTCTTCAATCATAGGAATTGGTTGAGAAATGTTCATTCCAAGTTGGTCTAACTTCCTTGAAATTGCTCTAACTTAATTTTTGTGAATGACAAAAGCATCAGTTTCATGAATATTGGCTACTTTCTTGAGATTTACCCTTTCAGAAGGCCATTAAAAACTGTTTATAGCCATCTCTTCTATTAAAGCATAAGTGTCATTAAATCGTTTTTACATCAATGAACCACCACCACCATCATCAATAATAGATCTAAATAATCCAATTAATCCATTATAAAAATTTTGAATTATTAACTAATCTGGTATTACATTGTGTGGACACTTTCTTAAGAGTTTTTTAAATCATTCACATGCTTCGTAAATAGATTCCCCTTCAAACTGACAAGAAGATGTAATATTATTTCTAAGCTTTGCAGATTTTTATGGTGGAAAATATTTAGTAAGGAATTTCTGTGCTAAATCACTCCAAATTCTAATAGATTCAGATGATAAGGAATGTAACCATATCTTAGCCTTATCCCTCAGTGAGAAAAGAAATCATCTAAGTCTTATTGCATCATCTGATACACCACAATATTTAAATGTAATGCACAATTCTAGAAAATTGGCAAGATGTAGATTTGGTTATTCAGTTGGTGCTCCCCCAAACTGATTATTTGACACCCTTTTGGATAATAACAGGTTTAACCTAAAATTAATTAGCCACTAAAGTGGGTTTTTGAATACTACAATGAAGTTCATTCACCGTAGCGTTTGCATAATCTATTTAAGGTCTAAACTCTTCAACATTTTGATAATTTTGATTTGCGAATTCTTGAAATTTTTCATTAATTTTTAGATTTTTTAATTTTTATAACATTTCTTTCTAATTTGGAATCTTAAGGTAGAAGTCTTGCGGAACCTGAACTACATATACATTATTATAGAACACATAAAACAAAATAAAATAAAGTGAAAAATAAAAACACACAAACAAGAACCTTATATATATATGATACTACAAAATTCCTAAAATAAATTTAAAAGTTTAAATAAGACTTTGTAAAAATTTTTCTTTCTAAAAAAACTTCTTTTGAGAATATTTTTGCAAATTACTATTATATTTCTCTTCTTCTCTGGCAACGGAAGCAAAAACTTGATACCGATTTTGTATATAGATAGATGTAAAATGAGATGTATGCAATTAATTTACTCAATAGATATTCTTACTTTGCAACAAAGCCAAAAACTTGATCCAAAGAAAGAGGTAGCTAAATCTTTCACTATGACACAAATAAAAATGCAATTATACTATTTCAATATAGGATACTGCGCAATAACACGTATCGTTATCAGGTAATATAAAACTTTCTGATTAAGTCTCAAATATCAATTCCATAAGGAGGAGTAATTTTAGATAATAAAATTTTACTTAGCAATATGTTCTTACATAAACTTAAGATGCAAAAATAGGAATGAAAGTTCGATTATTTTTGTAATTTTTTTTATCATTGAAAATAAAGTAAGCAACTAATTAACTTAACATAAATACTTGTAAGATGAAGGCAACATAAATAAAATATATTTTTCCTTATCATGAATTAGCAATAAATATAAAAATTCTATTGTGGAAGTATGCTAAATGTGTTGTGCCAAATTGGAGCAATAAAATTCTTTATTCTTACTAGAGATGCTATAAACAACATTGGTTAATTTATAGTTTGAATAGTCTTGAATATCGGCTAGGCAAGGAAGATACTAGCACTCACTCTAGAGTTCCTTCTTTTCGCTCCACCACAGTGCTAACATCTAGTATCAAAATCTAAAACTATAAATCAAATTGGGGGCTTTAGCCTGTCAATCTAATGTCCTCTAATTCAACACACTTTAAAATATATTTTTTTTATTTATTTGCACTCAACCCCATGAACTACATTCTCATTCATGAAATCAATATGTGATTCAAACCATTTGTTAACTGAGACAATACCATCTCGGATCTTACATATTCTCACAACACGTATTAACATCTTAATTAGCTAAATCAAGAAGTAAATGAAGTGCAAAAATCAAGACATCACAACTTCTTCCAACATTGAAGTTTAATACTTCACACAACTTCCTTTAGATATTAAATCACTTATCATGTTAAGGAAAAAGATAATAAAAACTACTCTGAATTCATGGAGAAAACACAACCACACATGAGTTTAAAACTAGAAATCATGCACACAAACAAGAAATTTAAATTAAAACCAAGTGTAGATACAAAAATAAACACTTATCTCAAATTCTCTCCACCAAATATCTTGAAGTTCCTTTGAATTCACTTTCTTTTCTCACAGCACAAACTAATGCTCAAAATAAAATAAAATTAAGTAAAGGTGGTCGGCAACGGCGGCGAGGATGGGCTGTAAAGTTTGATGGATGGCTGGCCTCCTCTCTTGGAAAATCTAAGCCTTTTCTTATAAAAATCAAAGGGGTGCCTTTGTGTATATTCAAAAAGGTGTTTATAAGTTGCCTCCTCATAAGCCAATTGAATGAATTTTGGTTTCCATAGGTTATTTCCCATGTTTTTACCAAGGTTTGCTTCAAGCACCTCTTCAAAAACCCGCTCAAATTAAATAATTCATCAAGTAACTACTTCTGACGCTTAAGCGTGGGGTACCTGACGCTTAAGCGTGGGGTACCTGACGCTTAGGCGCCTTAGTTCATTTTTGTACTTTTTTCATTTTGCTCCAAATTTGACCCCTTTTCACCCCTTTTAGCATTGTTTATCTATTTAATTGTACCTGTAAGAAAAGCACACAAATATCTTTCATTAAAGCGCAATATCTCAAAAATAAGTATAAAAATGTGTATAAAAACACTTTATATTTTAGGTGTATCAGGGAGCTCATAAATGATTTGAAGACTAGAACATTACTGTTAACATGGCAGCATTTTAATGATTGTTGGATAGGCTTGTTTCATGCTAAGTTTGGTCCAATTCCATTCATCATAGCTTGGTTTATATGAATGACTAGAAACCAAGTTAAGTATGAGGATACTTTCCACACTGAGTTGCTGGTGGCTTTAAACTGCAAGTCCTTCATCAATAAACTTGAACTAGCTCAGAAAGTTCCCCAACATCCTGTATACCAAGAGGGCAAAGGGTCCATCAAATTTCTATGTGATTAAGGTGTTTTAGATTAGACTTTTCTACCCTACTTTTAATGTAAACATTGATGGAAGCTTTTCACCAACTGGGCTGGTATGGTGGTGTTTTAGGGATCACAATGGTAAATGTTTTCTTTTCTTTCAATCTTTAACTATTGCTCTGGATGCACTAGAGCATGAAGCT
Source organism: Phalaenopsis hybrid cultivar (assembly GCA_002079205.1). Lineage (NCBI taxonomy): Eukaryota > Viridiplantae > Streptophyta > Magnoliopsida > Asparagales > Orchidaceae > Phalaenopsis > Phalaenopsis hybrid cultivar. The sequence continues at coordinate 67,365 of JXCR01144653.1, read as the reverse complement.
GTTGCTATATTTGGCTATCAAATTGGCCATCTTGAATAAATGGTCTTCAATATAAGTAGATATGGATTCGTCTTTGCTCACGGATGCTATCACTGAACTAAGAAACTCCTCATGACACATTTTACTATGGCTCAAGCTGATTCATACTATGCTGACTCAACTCAAGGTTACTTTTTCATTTATTTATAGTGAAGGAAATATGTTAAATAATTAGTTGGCCAAGTGTGGAAGTGAGCCGCAGATTCTATTGGTCACCTTTATTCCCATTCCTCTTATTTTTTTGTTGCAAGGGTATCTTTTTAGTTGCCCAACCCCCCCTCCCCCCTTCTAAGAATTGCAACTTCATTCTCTGATTTAGAGAAGGTTCCTATTTTTTGCCAATACGACAATATACATACATACATACAAATATATATATATATATATGGAAGGAGCAAAAGCTGCTCCAACTTCATTAACAAACACAAAATTACAATCAGAGCTGAGGGTCCCTAACAAACTGTAGGGCATCCTCATCAAAACTACCTAAATAAAATGACATCTAATAACTAGAAGAGGCAGAAGATCTCCATACAATAGGAACTCCCGTGAGAGAGGTGTAGTCTTACTGATGAGAGTCTGTTCAGAGTGAACCTTTATTCTTGCTAACCAATTAGCAGCTCTATTACCCTCTCTAGGAATGTGGGAAAAAATAAGATGATTCCCCAACCCCAAGTTCTGGATGCCAGCAGTCCAATACACAAGATGCCAAGGACAACCACTAAGACCATTCAATATATTGATTAAGATGAGAGATTTTGATTCCACCCAGAGCTTCCTCATACCACACCTTCTTGCTAACCACATGGCTCAATAGATATCGTGAGTTTGAGCTTCCAATGGATTTCATGCCCAAGCATGAGAATGAAAAAAGAGCAAGCAGTCCCATTGCAGCCCCTGAAAACTCCCCCCATAATAGCATGTGGAGCTAAGAAACTGCCATCTGTATTAACTTTAACCCATCCCTTAGAAGGAGAGTGCCAACCAATCCGAGAAGGCTTTGGAGGAATGGAAACTCTATGTGAATCTAGAGACAAAATATCAAGAAATTTCTTAAACTTAGTGAGTTTCAGAATATAAGCTAAGCATATGTGAGAAATCCCATTAACCATCAGATTAGATGACTCCAATTTTATATTATTTCTAGCCATCCACACAAACCATGCAAAAATGCAAGGCACCACAAAAACATTGCATTCCAACCATTCTTCCCAGCACTAAAAGAACTCCACCGAAGACAGCTTTTGAGTAGATATCTTAACCTTGGATAGAATACACCTCCATAACTTTTGCACAGCCGCTCACTTAAAAAAATAGATGGTTCAGTGATTCATTCTCCTTCTTGCATAATACACACCAATAGGGCCCCCACAAGCCTTTCAATTTTAATATGTCATTTATGGGAAGAAGCTTGTGGACTAGCCTCCAACAAAAAAAGCACATTGATGGTGAAATAAATTTACACCGCAACCTTGAACCCCATCTGACCACCTGTTAAGGGAAATAAGTGTCCCCAATAAAAAATGCCAAAGTTTGTGAATGAATATTTTTCACCAACACTCTATCCTTCTTAGATGAAACGATTAAGATTTTCTGGATACTAGACAACTGAGAAGAGTCACACAGTTTTTGTAAAGCTAAGAAATTCCAACGCCATCTAACCAAAAGTCTGCCACTTGTACATATTCTTCAGCAACTGAAGGGTAGCTAGGATCCAATCTACCCTCCAAAGTCCAATTTTCCAGCCAAAAGTTAATTTTTCCTTCCCCCACTTCCCAAATGAAGAGATTTTTTTCCTCGATTTTAACCTTCAGCATATTGATCCAAATTTTTGAATCCCCAATTTTCCTTTGCACAAGGATAGGATGAATATTTTTACAGTATTTGCCCATAATGAATCTTGTGCTCTAAATTTTATCCAAAGATTACATGAATTGATGTGAATAAGTTGAGGAAAGCTTTTGAACCCCCAGCCACAAGCTTTTGTGGACTTGCAGGCCTTCTTCCAACTAACCCAGTGAATTTTCTTTCTCTGACCAGCCCACAAAAATCAATTAAAGATTCTCTTAGGAGTTTATTGAGTAGACTTCTTCATCATAGCCATCTGGTATAAATAAGAGGAAAGGGTAGCTAACACACTTTTCAAAAGTGTGACTCTTCCCCCATTGGACATAAAAGAATTCTCCGAGCATTATAATTTATCATGAACCTTCTCCACAATATGATCAAACAAAATTTACTTAGTCCTTTCTTTTAAAAGATAGCGACCCAAATATTTTAAAGGGAGTGAATTAATAATAAAACCAGTGGCCAAAAAAAATCTTGTGTTTAAGCTCAGTTTTAATCCTGTGGCTCAAAACTGCCACACATTTCTGAAACTTCAACTGCATCCCAGAGCTAACTTTGAACTTCTCTTAGCATTGAAGAATCAATTTAACATCAGTTTTACTAGCTTTAGAAAATACAATAACATCATCAGCAAAGGCCAGATGGTTAATAATCAATAATATTCGATCTGTGACTATATAAAATATATGGAGCCTTTGATGCCACCTCATTAAGCAGCCTAGACAGGTAATCAAATGAATGAAACAAAATAGTGGGAGATAATGGATCAACTTGCCTAAATCCGCCTGAAGCACTAAATAAACCATGAGAGCTACCCTTAAGAGAGGTAAACTAGTAGTTGTTAGAAAGCCATATTTTGATAAGAGATATGAAAGTAGGTGAGAAACATCTGGCTGTTAGCACTTCCTCAATAATACCCTAATGTATAGTGTCATAAGGTTTTTTTATGTCCAACTTGAAGATCACATTGCCCCCTCTACACTGTTTATCCATATTCAAAACCAATTCCTGAGCCAACAGGACATTGTCAACTATGCTTCTCCCTTTAACAAAAGCAGTCTAATTATCACTTATAAGCTGATAGAGGTGAAGTTGAATTCTAGTAGCTAGCACCTTATTGATAATTTTTGATATTACATTAATAAGGCTGATTGGTCTAAAATGCTCCCATTTATGTTCAACTTTTTCTTTTGGTATCAAGGTAATGGTAGAGCAAGTAAAATAAGCTGGCAAATTAGTACCCAGAAAAAGCTCTGGACAACCACAACTACATCCTCCTTGATAATATTCCATGCCTTCTTATAGAAATCTACTGTGAAAACATCTGGACCTGCAACTTTTGAGCTAACAATTAAGGCTAAAGCAGACCAAATTTCCTTCTCATCAAGTACAAAAGCTAGATAAATACTTTTAGTTTATTCCACATCCTGAAAAAAGAGTTCTTACTTAATAGGAAGTCTAGCAATTTGAGTTTGATTTTATATCCCTTTGAAGTAGTCCACTGCACTACAAGTTATAGCCTCAGCAGTGTAAAGCCAACTACCATTAGTATCATGAATCTTATGGATTGTATTAAATTTCCTCCTAAAATTAGTCAAGCATGGAAAAATTTAGAGTTTCTATCCCCTTCATAGAATCTGACTTTCACAGCTTTATGTGCATAGAACTCTTCTTGCATAGTGATGGGCTCCATCAAAACTTCATTAATCTTAAAGAGTTCAGAGTTAACATCTGGATTGAGTTCCAACTTTTACTCCAACTGAACCACAACTGTTTCAGCCTCATGCACCCTTCCATTAATATCACAAAAGACATTCCAATTCCACTGGGAAAGATGTTGCTAGGAAGAATGACAGCCAGGTGGGGTGTAGCTCGGTGGTCAGTGGGTTGTCTTCTGTTTTGGTTCTTCTTGGATGTTTCCTTTCTGGTGTTTCTTAAGCGGGGCTGGTTTTTTTTTGTTACCCGGGCTATATAGAACTTCAAAATCTCCCTAAGTTATTGTTACATTGCCTGGACTGTTGTGGTCTTCCTACAGTAGGTTTGGTGCTCTTATTTTTTCATGTTAGAAGTTAATCCAGTTGATGTTGAGACTAACGCTCAATGGACCAAAGCTACTTATGTAGGGGTGATGGGAAAGGGGCAGGAAACTATCATAAAGGCTGAACTGCTTGTTTTCCTCCAAGCTTTTAATGATGCGGCTTTGGGTAAAGACACTTGCCCTCTCATCAACTCTCTCTGTGTTAAAGAGGGTAAGCTAGCTATTTTCTGCCAAGTTGTGGATCTAAAATGTCTTAAGGATGAGTGTAAGATTATTTTGATTGGAAAGTTCAAGCTTGGACATCCCAATATGGAAACTGTTAGAAGATTCTGTGAGGGTTTCCCATTCACAGGTGCTTGGAAGATTGGGCTGGTTGATGGTCGACATATCCTGATAAAGCTAGCTTTGGAAGAAAACCATGCTCATCTATTTCGTAAACAAATCACCATTATGGAAGGCATTACTATAAAAATCATCAAATGGACTCCCAATTTTGACCACAGCAAGGAGCCTCATGTTGTGCCCATTTGGTTTAAACTACCAAGACTGCCTTTGCACTTACTTAATCACAAAGTTCTTTTTAATATTGGTCTTGCTTTGGGAAGGCCACTGAAGATGGATTTCCATACATACAATCTCTCCAGGCCTTTGTGGCTAGAATATTAGTAGAAAGGGATATAAATCTAACTGAGGTAGAGGAGATCTGGCAGGAAATTGAAGAGGAGGGGCATTGGCAGAAGATAGTTTTGAAGTAGAACCCATATTATTGTCCTCACTCCAAAATGTTTGGCCAAACCCAAGATAGGTGCAATAGGCTCTATTCACCCTTTAAGAATATATCCAAAGGTCCAAGCCATTGAACTTTAGTACCTGCCACTGTGAACAATTTTGTCACTGAATAAAACGATGATATGGGCTTTAGCCAACTGGGGGTACAATCCCCTACCACTAGGGTACATACTGAAATTCAAACTCCCACTCCCCCAGATGTTTTCATAATGGGAAATTAGCCAACTAATACCCAAAAGCTGCATACTGAGATTTCAAAGGAAATCAGTAATATTCTTTAACAGATTATTTTTGTGGTTGGCACTTGCCCCCTATTACTAGTGTCCCCCTCACCTGAAGCGGTAAAGGAAATGAACCTGTCACTAGACCAGGATTAGGAAACTCAAAAATCTAAAAGAATAAGGAAGCTCAATTTAGAATTACATAGGCTTAAGGAAGGCCCTTCAAATGTTCTTATCAGCTCTACCAAAGTTGACTCCCCCTCTAGAACCAGGAGGGGAAGGAGGAGATCTAGATCACAACTATCTCCTCATGGTTAAGTTCCTTTTCTGGAACATTAGAGGGATTGCTCATTCCCTATCCCTCAAAAGGTTACTTCATCTTACTAAAAAACATAAACTATGGTGAATTTCTATCTTGGAACCTATGGTTCATTAACATCCCCAAAAATTAATCAACAAATTTTGTGGCTTCTCCTAATTCACTAATAGAAACATAAAATTTAGATCTTTTGTAGAAGAGAAATTTCATGGACTGTGTTGTCGGATTACTCTCAGTTGGTTCATCCTTCCATTACTATGAATGTGAACTATGGGTGTGCAACCTTCATTTATGATGGATGCAAAAAAACCTCCAGTTGGAACTATGGTATGTATTGCATTCTATTGGCTCCAATATGGCTGAAAAATCAACTGTATTGCTAACTCTGCTAAGAAGATTGGGGGAAGACCTCTAAACCTCTCCAAGCTCACTTTTTGTTGTGATAACATCCAGGCAGCTAGCCTTTTTGACTTGAGATTCACTGGGCCCTCTTTTACATAAAGGAGATGTCAAATTTGGGAAAGGCTAAATAGGATTCTAGATAATGATCTTTGGCTTCAACAATTTTTACATATATCTATTACTCTTTTGTGCATGGTTGGCTCTAATCATAGAACACTGCTAATTTTTATTGATGCTCCCCCTCCTTCCCCCAACAGTCCTCCTCCTTTTAGGTACCTTAACCTTTGGTCTGATTATCCCTCATTCACTAACTGTGAGTCCCAGAATTGGTGGCATTTACCATGAAGATCCTTTAATTAAATTATGGCTCTTGCATCTGAAAACAAGCAAAGCTCCCAAAGCCTGGGGTTGGAAGTCTTTTGGTAATGTCTTTATGAATGTGGAGGCTGCTGAAAAGGAGGTAAGGGCCCTTGTAGTAGTTGTACTTAACCAAAGAGAAGAGGAGAACTCCATGATTGCTAGACAAGAGAGACTCCTCACTACCATTGATTGGCAGGAATCATTCCTTCGTCAAAAAAATGTTATTTCAAAATTTAAAGATGGAGAGAGTAACACTAAGTTCTACCATGCTTACATAAAATATAAAAGGAGATGCAATAATATTCATGGTATTTAAAATGCTGATGGACATTGGATTCATGATAATGAAGCTATTCTAGATAATGCAGTAAACTTCTTTCAACACCTTCTATCTCAACCTCTATCTGACAGAACCCCAATAAATTTTAATATGATTAGAGCAAATCTCTCCTACACCAGAACTCTCTCTTTGACTCATCCTCCTGATGAGCAACAAAATTTGGCATGCTTTACAGTCTATTGATATTGCCAAGACAGTAGGTCCTGATGGGTTTACTGTTGATTTCTACAAGAAACCTTGTGACATCATCAAACAAGACATGATAAATGGCATACACAGTTTCCTTCAAGGAAACAACATCTCTCAATATTTTTATGCCTCTTGTATGGTGTTAATCCCAAAACAAACCGATAGAAGCAACTGTAGTCTAATCCTTGTGTTGCATAAGATCATAAGCAAGATATAGTGGCTAGACTCCAACACCATCTTGAGAAGCTCATCAGTCCAAACTAGACTGCATTTATCAAGGGTAGATCTATTGTAGATAATGTTCAGTTGGCCCTAAAAACTTCTTTTAGATTTCGATAAGACTTGTAGAGGAGGACCTGATTTATAATTTGGACATCGGGAAAGCTTATGACACTTTATGCTGGGATTTCATCTTAGACATTCTGATAGCCAGTGGATTTACAAGGGAATTCTATGATCTAATCTTAAGATGGCTCAAACACAATGCACATTCACTACATATTAATGGCCAATCCTAGGGTAAATTTACTGCCACTAGAGGATTTCAATAATGGGACCCTCTTTCTCCCACCATCTTCATAGTGGACTTGGACTACCTATCCAGAATGCTTGACAACTACCTGCTCTCCAACTCCTATTCCAGGTATCACCATAGATCCAATATGGCTTTATCCCATTTGGTATATGCTCATGATATAGTGGTTTTTTTCTAGAGCTAATAAAAATGAAGTAAAGAAAGTGTCTAAGTTCCTCAATATATTCTAACAGCATTCTGGAATGCAATTCAATACCAGCATATGTAATTTGATTTTCTTAAGGAAAGCATCCTCCAGCATTAAAAATTGGATCCTGGACCACACCATCTTCTCTGAAGCGCTGATCCCAATTAAATACCTAGGTGTTCTTCTCATCAAACGAAGAACCAAACAAATTCAATATAAAGAGGTCCTGGGGAAGCTAGCTGATCAACTTTCCAGCTGGACACATTCTTCTCTATCCAGAGGAGGTAGAATTACCTTACTTAAAAGCATCCTCAAAACTTTCCCCTCCTATATTCTACAAATGATTACCATGAAGAAGAATACTCAATTGCAGATAGAGAGGATGTTCAACAGGTTTTTGTGGTCAGGAAAAAGACAACCGATTCATTGGGCTATTATTGCTAGAGGACTGGGGTTCAAAGGTTTGAAATAGCTGCAACAAGTGAATCTCTATAAGATCTGGATAAAACTCGGGCAATAAGAGTCATTGTGGGCCAAGTTCATGATGTGAAAGTATTGTAGAAAAAATCATCCAAATCTGACCAATAGGAAGATAAGTGACTCCATAATCTGGATAAACATGTAGAAAGTTAGATGCATAGCTGAAGAACTATTCTTATGGGACCTCAGGCAAGGTAAAATACACTTTTTGCTGGACCATTAGTCCCCAAAGGAGATGTTGCAATCCATTTCTACTGATCTTAACCACAACCTTAGGGTAGCTTATTGCTGGGAAGAAGATCAATGATATGTGCCCAAACTTAATTCTCTACTGTAAGTTTCTTCTGCACTGAATATCTCTACTGTGAAGTTTAATAAAACCAAGTAGAATAAAATCAGATGGCAAGCTTCCTCCAGTTAGAGCATTATTAAGTACATTTACTCCAAACTAAATAGCTGGAATGCAATGCTCAGAGGAGGGCCCATTTAGAATAGATTTTTACCCCCTTTCATGTCCTTTTAGTACTTGAGAACTTTCTAAAAACTTGTACCAAGTGCTGACATCCTAAAGATGAAAGGCCTTAGAGGCCCATCAAGATGTTGGTTATGTCAGATTGTTAAATAATCCATCACACACTTGTTCTTTGAATGTTGTTTCTCACAAAAGGTTTGGGAAGAGCTTACGAAGCTACTTCTGGTTAAAATCCTACATTTACAGTGGTATAATTTGCACTCTTGTTGGAAGAACTAGACTGTTGCTAAGGTAGGTCCTATTCCATTGTCTACTAGTTCCTTTGGATGGTAAGAAATTAAATTAAATTTGAGGAGGGCAAACCCATTGCTAGCTAGGCGGCTAGGAACTGCATATCCTATCTGCATAAACTTATTAAACATAAGTCCTTCCCTCAAATATGCACTATTAAAGCGGTTGAACCTTACACCTTGCCCAAAATAATCAAAGTACATTGGAAACTACCCTCCTAACCTTTTGTTAAGGTGAATACAGATGGTAGGTTCTCTGATCTTAGTGCAGGGGAGGGAGGAGTCTTTAGAAATCCAGATGGCAAGTGTTTCTGTGGCTGAAGATGCTCTTGAGGCGGAAATGATTGCAGTTTACTGAGCTCTTAATTTAGCTTGCATGTCTAATTGGAGTCACCTGTAGGTGGAGGTGGACTCCTCAAGCTTGCTGTTGATATTAAATGGTGCAGGAGCCCATTTCTAGAGACTCTCTCAATGGCTGCAAAAAAATAATTCAATTAAATCCTCACTTATGATTCATACTTCCCTTATATATAGTGAAGCAAACTGTCCTACAAACTGGCTAGCTAGAAGAGGCTTCTCAACTGCTGTAGCACATGTCTCCTCTTCCTCTCCACCTCCTCTTCTTTTCCTCTTAAAGGGTGACCTGTTGGAGGTCCCCCATCTAAGAATTGTATC
>JXCR01144653.1:25010-45707 GCA_002079205.1 Phalaenopsis hybrid cultivar | reverse complement strand
TAATTACATATTATAATCCTTAAACTATATAAGCCCCACTGATAATTCACTTCCTATGCAACATAGAACATGCTAACATTATAAATTCCAAAGTTTATTTTAGTCAACATGAAATTATGTTGAATTGCCTATAGTATTACTTGATTAACATGTTACTACATAAAAAATCAAAAGCTTTGTGCAACATGTCATAAAAGTACTTGAAAACATTTTAATATTATATAACAACATGCAATTAACCTATTGCAATTCATTTAAGAAAAAATATGTAAACATGTTTATATGGTTCAATACATATATGCTGTCGATTTTGGGGTGAACATGATGAAAACATGGCAAATGTTTACGTAATATATCAAACACAATGAGATTGAAAACCTAATGATTCAAACCAATAACATGGCAGTAAACTAAGAAATTTTAAAATTAGATAATGAAATTTAAAATTGATAAGTCCGAAGATTAAATGGGAAGGTAAAGAAATGAATGGTTAATTTTGAATTTGAATGAAAAACGGAAGAAAGAAGAGGAATTTACCTTCGAAATTATAGAGGAGTTGAATTCCCGGCAGTTGTGATCATTTTTCTTGCTCTATTGGGATTTATGGCGGGTTAATTGAGAGAGTGGGGCGGTATTGGAGGTAGTGGGTGGTTTGGACGGCTTGATTTGAGGAGGAAGTTGATTATTTGAAATTAATGGTATTGATTTAATCTAAATGCATGGATCAACGATTTTGACCAGATGAACCAATAGGAATCAAGTGTAGAGACTAGTGAGATGTCAAAAGATCGTGGCTTGATGAGTAATAAATACAAAGGCGATGATTCAATGGCTTTTTTCTAGTTTAAGCCAAATTTGGACTATTAAAACTAGAAAGTTCATAACTTAGAATAGAAAAATGAGAAAGTTATAATCAATATGGCAAATTAAGGAGGAGAAATATGGTTTTAAAAATCAAGGGTTAAAGCTATGCAACATAAGTTATGGTCATTTCAAGCTCAAAGTTTGTTGATTAGAGGGTTACGATGTTTGGGGAGTTGGCTTTGACCAAATATTTAACATTGGTTAAAACGAAAGAGAAAAATTTAATGTTTTTAATGTTCAATTACTTTTGTTTAGTTAAAGCTCTATTAGAAGACACGACTGGTCGGAATGTTCCCATCCTAAAGGAAGGAAAATGATCAACTTTGACCAAAAGATTTTTATTGGAATGTATTGGTCAAAATGATCTATTTTTAAGCTTAATTCACTTTTTGTTGAATATTAGAGTCAACTTGAAGTCTATTTGAAAGTGTTTTTGTCAAATTATCACTTTATCTCCTTAATTATCATTTTATCTCTCTTAATTATCATTTCCTTTCTCTTGATTATTGTTTGCTCAAAAGGTGTCTAAATGGGGTAAAAATTGAGCACCTAACCATTAATTTGAAAGATTTTAATTATAGGAGACAATGGAGAAGTCCATTTTTAAAAATAATGGCTCCTTGAAAAAATTTTGTGTAAGATCCTTTTCTTGCATGAAAATCTTAAGTGGACAGCTTTACATAGAAATTATTTCTTTTATTTAAGTGTCAAATTGATTTGCATGTTTTTTTCTTCGTAATAATAAGCATCATGCAATTTTTCAAAATGATTATCAGAGTCATACACTAATCATTAGAGAGTTGACCAAAAATGAGGTCAAAATGTATCTTCAAAATCTCCAACCTTTTCTTCCATTATGTTACAAAATAAGTTTTCTACTTTTGTGCCTCTCTCATTTGATATTCTAACAAACAATCTCAGAAACTAAACCATGAATTTTCTTTAAATTTTTTCTTAAGTAACTATAGTTTCTTAAGAAATAACCAACTAGAAGAGTTTGCTCTTATAGAAAGTTAGTAACGCAAATTGATCTAAATCTTTTCTAGTATAAATAATTAAAAGTTTGAGATATATTTCATCTTAATCTCAAACATAATAACAACAAAAAATTTAGTGATGCAATTAAGAAATAACCCACCTCAAGATATTTTATGTCAAAGTGTGGGCTTCACCCTAGAAGGAAAATTTTATCGATCTTGAACTTGAGCTTTTAGTTTGTTTTTATGGCTTAAGTTAATTTTTTTAGTTAAAATTTAGGTTAGTTAAAGTTTTGTTTCAATTTGAGTTCACTTAGAGTTAATTATTGGTAATTGTCTTATTATCAAAATGCACTCACAAAGTCTATTCTAAATAAAAATAAGACATGNCGGATGAACCAATTGGAATCAAGTGTAGAGATTAGTGAGATGTCAAAAGAACGTGGCTTGATGAGTAATAAACAAAGGTGATGATTCAATGGCATTTTTCTGATTTAAACCAAATTTGGACTATTAAAACTAGAAAATTTATAACTTAGAATAGAAAAATAAGCAAGTTATAATCAATATGGCAAATTAAAGAGGAGAAAATAAGGTTTCCAATGGTCTATATGGTTTTAAAAATAGAGCTATGCAACATACGTTATGGTCATTTCAAGGTCCAAGTTGGTTGATTAGAGGGTTACGATGGTTGGGGAGTTGGCTTTGACTGAAAATTTAACATTGTTTAAATTGAAAGAGAAAAATTTAATGATTTTAATGTCCAATTACTTTCATTTAGTTAATGCTCTATTAGAAGGCACGACTGGTCGTAGTGGTTCCCATCCTAAAAGAAGGAAAATGATCAATTTTGACCAAAAAAATTTTTATTGGAATTTATTGGTCAAAATGATCTATTTTTAAGCTTAATACATTTTTTGTTGAATATTAGAGTCAACTTGAAGTCAATTGGAAAGTGTTTCGGTCAAATTATCACTATCTCCTTAATTATCATTTTATCTCTCTTAATTATCATTTTCTTTCTCTTGATTATTGTTTGCTCAAAAGGTGTCTATATGGGGTAAAAATTGAGCACCAAACCATTGATTTGAAAGATTTTGATGATAGGAGACAATGGAGAAGTCCATTTTTAAAAATAATGGCTCGTTGAAAAAATTTTGTGTAAGACCTTTTTCTTGCATGAAAATCTTAAGTGGAGAGCTTTACATAAAAATTATTTCTTTTGATAGTCAAATTGATTTGCATGATTTTTATTAGTAATAATAAGCATCATGCAATTTTTCAAAATGATTATCTGAGGCATACACTAATCATTAGAGAGAAATCAATAATTTTAGGGTTTAATCAAGATTGGAGTTCAAGTGATGTCCAACCAGGTTTCATTCAAGCGAAAGAGAGTTGACCAAAAATGTGGTCAACACGTCCCTTCAGAATCTCCTACTTTTTCTTCCCTTATGTTCCAAAATAAGTTTTCTACTTTTGTGCCTCTCTCATTTGATATTCTAACAAACAATCTCAGAAACTAAACAATGAATTTCTTAAAGGTAAAATGATAGGCTTAATAAAAATTTTTCTTAAGTAACTATTGTTGCTTAAGAAATAACTAACTGGAAGAGTTTGCTCTTATAAAAAGTTAGGAACGCAAATTGATCTAAATCTTTTCTAGTATTTCAATTAGGTTTGGGAATGATCTGTTGATATAATGCAGAACAAGCGAATATCCTAAATTTCATTTTTTGAATGATTGACACCATTATTAAGTGATATTTTTATCTTTTGAAATGATATATTACTTTTAAGGTTGATTTAAATTATATAAATAATTAAAAGTTTGAGATATATTTGATCTTAATTTCAAACATAATAACAACAAAAAATGTAGTGATGCAATTAGTTTTGGTCAAAGTGAGCCCCACCTCAAGATATTTAATGTCAAAGTGTGGGCTCCACCCTAGTAGGAAAATTTTATTGATCTTGAACTTGAGCTTTTAGTTTGTTTTTATGGCTTAAGTTAATATTTTTAGTTCAACTTTAGGTTAGTTAAAGTTTGGTTTCAATTGAGTTAATTATTGGTAATTTTTTTATTATCAAAATTATCATCGGCTGAATAGATACCCAAATTGAGTTTGATTTAGGCACGGAGGGGTTAATTTACTAGATTTTGATGTCAAGATGCACTCACAAAGTCTATTTTAAATAATAACAACTCATTAAAAATTTTTATCTAGGATTATTTTTCAAGCACAAAAATCCTAAGTGCATGCATTATTTTAGTTCATTTCTATGGCATGAATTAGCGTTAAGATTTCAAAAAAGAGCTAGTTAAAAATTTTATAAACTTTATAATTTCTATTTAGTACATGGTGTCTTATTTTGATATATTTTGCCACACAATTTTTTTTTATTTACAAATATAAAAATTAAAATTTAATATTTATATTAAAGTCATTTTAGCTTGGCATCAAAAAGTGTATTTAATTTTTAGAAAGTAAGTGATACTTATATTTTTGAAGTTGGTTCTTATCATAAAATTCGTGGCAGTAGAGTGATTATTTAGTGTCTTAGTGAGGAGTAAAAATACAACATACACTCAAGTAACTAAACTGACAGATAGGAGACACCTTGACTTTAAAGTGAAAACCCCTGAAAAAGGAAAATATCTTGGGGCTTTTCCTAGTAGAAATAAAATAATATGTAATTATAATTACATAGGTCCACTCAATTTTTGAATTAGGGAAGATCGAGTTATAAATTTTATGATCATACATCTAAAATGGTATTTCAATAAAAGTAGTATAACAGGTCGTGAAGGTAGTAGTTCGTTGTGTTGTAAAAGGTGGGTGTAGCGCCACCTTGTCATAGAAGTCATAGTTGAACGCCATAAAAAATGTTGGTCTTGTAAATCGGATCGTAAAGTGTAGCTTCAGAAGCATTAATTGGTCATAAAAGAAGTATTAAAGAGTTACAATAGATTTTATAAGCCGCAAAAGAAGAAGTTGAGAGCTATGTGAGTTGTTAGCTGTGTACACTATAAAGGCTAGAGCTGGGAGTAGCATGAGCCATGTTAACATTTGTAGGCCGGAGAGGCTTGAGTTGGGAGCCACATGAAATATGTCAATGTTCTTAGCCATAGATGCTGGATTTGAGAGCTGCAAGAGCTATGACAAGGTCCGTAAGCTGCATAGACCAGAGTTGGGAGCTACATGAGCTTTAATAATGTTGGTATGCCATGGAATCCAAATTTAAGAGCTGCATGAGATGTGATAATATTTGTACACTACAGAGCTGGAGTTGGGAGCTGGGTGACCTATGGACCACATAGGCCATAGTTATGTGCTATAATGAGAGAGCTTGAGAAATAACAAAAAGCCTTTATTATCTTGAATATGACTCTTGAAAGTAATTATTGTGAGGTACATTGTTACATTATTTTCAGGAGGCATCAATGTACAATATTCAGGGTTTGTTTTCACACCACTTTTGAGGTGCATGGTTACGCCATTTTTGGAGTGTGTTAAGGCAATATATATGGGGTGTGTTTTTACATCACGGTGAGAGAAATCTATGCACGGTCACACCGTCTTCAGAATGAATCATCATTTTTTTCAGAATTAGAGTTCTATATGATTTTTTATAAAAGTTGTTGCTCAAACTATTTCCTCAAATTTTGTGCTACACTTTATGATCGATGTTAGATGATGAAGATTTGTTGATGATATAATAGTTGCAATCATAAATTTGGTCATCGCTGATTTCATCATCCAAAAATAAAAAATTTTTGATATTTTTTTAATATATATATATATATATATTAGTAGAAGGAGTTGCTAGTGGCTCCCTACATGTTGGATTAAAACTAAAGTTACAGGGTCCAAAGTAGTCAGGAGAAGGGTTGACTCAACATATGAATCAACACACCTCCTAAAATCTACTAGCAATACAAAGGAAACTCAATAGAAAGTACACTAGGAAAAGACAAAACAAAAGCAATAAAACACATAAAGCACTGGGGTTAAAGCCAAAGGAAGTTGGAAAATAGAGTTGGAGATCACTGTCTCCAATGATCTTAATTTGCAATTTTAAAATGTGGGACATCTAGCTTATCTCCCTGCAACAGGAACTGAAGAGCTGAGGGAGGATTGGCAGGAACTGATGAGTCATTTGAGTTTTGAACTTCTTTGGAAAGCCAATTGGTAGGCTGGTTCCCTTCCCTGTAAATGAAAGTAAACTTGATGTGAAGGTATGAAGATAGGTCTTTGATTTTTTGGATCCAAAATGAGTGTTGCCTTGGAGCTTCTTTCTCAGGATTCAAGAGTTTAATGACTGTAGCTGAATTTACTTCCATCCATAAATTATGCCATCAAGTTTTGATGGAAAGATTAAGAGCCCAATAAACAACAATCAACTCAGTTTCAATCACATCAACATCCATTACAGGAGTGTAAGAATATAGTAAAAAATTTCCAAGTTAGTTTCTTTAGATAACCCCCACTCCAGGTCCAGTTTTTGTAAAACTTCCATCTGTATTTATCTTCACAATGTGTTTTTCAAGGGGGTTGCCAATAAAATTTATATATTTGAATAAGATCAATCTTTTATGTTGAGTAGAGGTTTGAAATAATAGGAAATCTTTTGAATTTTATCATCTTGTGTAAGTAAGAAACATTGTTTCTGACAACCTTCTCAATATCAGGTATAATATCGTCAAACTTTCCATTGTTTCTTTCCCTCCAAATAAACCAGACAATAATTAAAGGTATAGAAGGATAATCCCTCTTATATCAGTTCTGCCAGCAGGTAGTTAATCTGTCCTAAGTAAAATTTTCTACCATCAATTTTCAGATGTATCAACAGCTGTTGCCACACTTGTTAAACAAAATTACATTCAAAAAAGAGGTGTGACAAGGATGGGGACAAGAATTTATTCCAAATGATGCTCCCAGAATTAGGAAGGACACCTCAGACCTTTTAATTTGAGAATGTCAAACCTTTTCTTTTGGAATATTCTCCAGCAAAGAAAAAACATGGATAAGGACAAGAATTTATTCCAAATGATGCTCCCCAAGACATTTAATTCCAGCTGAAAGTTTAGAATTGATATCTTTGGTGAAACTTTGATTAGAGAATGCTTGCCAAATAGTTTTATCAGTTTGCTTTTACCAAATTTTATGCTGGCAACTTTTGTGATTGAATGGGCTTGCAAAATGCTGGACAGTTTAAGAATAGACCAGTTATTTCCATCCCAACAATCAATAACTTTAATATAAAAGTTAGGGACATTTGTAATTGGAGTTAGTCAGTCTTTGGGGCACTAATTATCAAGCCAAAAGTTGAAATCAGCTTTCCCCAAATCCCATATAAATAGGTTTTCAGCAGTTTGTCTTATTTTCAGCATCTTTATCCAAGTTTTGGAATCCCCATTTTTCCTACCAACAAGTGTGGGATGCTGGTCTCTGCAATTTTTATCTCTCATGAACTTAGCCCACAGTGAAGTTTGAGCTCTGAATTTGATCCATAGTTTACAAAGATTGATCTGTAGGAGTTGATTTAAACCCTTGAAGCCAATTCCCCCAGCCAACTGTGGTTTAGCTACCTTTTGCCAAGAAGCCCAGTGCACTTGTTTTCTTTGTCTTGACCACAAAAATCTATTAAAAGCTCTTTCTAACTGAATTTGAGTGCTTTTCTTAATGTTTTTCATCTACAGGATGTAAGAAGGAAAGGTTGTTAGACTACTCTTTAAAAGAGTAATTCTACCCCCATTGGATAAAAAAGATTGAGTCCACCCGTTCAGAAAAAAAATAATCCTTTTAGTTACCTCCTCAAATTGTATTTGCTTTGTTCTGCCAGTGGTAGGAGAACACTGAAATACTTGATAGGAAACTGGGAGTTGGAGAAACCAATGTAATTGGATGCCCATTGTTTGCAGTTAGGGAGGCTTGCTTATTGAAAACCAGTTGGCATTTTTCAGCGTTAAAATACAACCCTGAATGTTCTTGAAATTTTTGGAGGGTCTAAAAAACTTTCCTCACAGCATTCTTATGTGCTCTAGAGAAAACCATGATATCATCAGCATAGATTAAATGAGTAATAGCCATGTTTGATCTATGGTGATATCTAGTGTAACTTTGATTCATAAGAGTAGCATCCAGAATTCTAGATAGATAATCAATTGCAAGTATGAAAATAGTTGGGGATCAGGGATCACCTTTCTTCAAACCTTTAGCAGCCATTTCCATTGATAAGAATGGAATGCTCATTGTTAAGTAGCCATCTCTGTATAAGTTTACAGAAATCAGGCCTAAATCCTCTAGTAGATAGAATATCCAAAATAAATTCTCAGCTTATAGTATCATAAGCCTTCCTTAGATCCAGTTTTTATATCAGATTGCCTCCTCTGCAAGTTTTATTCAGATCCTGAAGTAATTCCTGAGCCAGCAGGGTGTAATTTATGATGGACCTTCCCTTCACAAAAGCAGTTTGGTTGGGCTTTATAATGCAATCAAGATGAGGTTGGAGCCTATTGACAATAATTTTACTGATTACTTTGCTAAGAAAAGTAATTAAATAAATGGGCCTGAAATGATCCCAAGTTTGTTGAACATCTGACTTAGGAATCAAAACAAAAGTAGAAGCACTGGAATACTTGGGGAGATTGTTTGCTTGAAAAAAACTTGCCACAACAGTAATAACTTCTAATTTTATAGTTTCCCATGATTTTTTATATAACTCAACAGTAAATCCATTAGGACCAATGGATTTATTACTATCAATAGAATTGATAGCCTCCCAAATTTCTTTTTCATTTGAAATTTCCATGAGATTGAGATTTGAGATGTAGTTCAGTTCAACAGATAAATAAGCTTTATCAATAGTGATTTTGTGATTCTACACTTGATTTAACAAGTTTTTGTAGTAGCTTATTGCATCATTGGCTATCTTAACATTATCATGTAACCACTTCCCCTCAACATTCTTGATAGCATGGATTGAATTACACTTCCTATTCTACTTAATGTAAGCATGATAAAATCTAGTATTTCTGTCCCCATCGATAAATATGTTCATAGCAACCTTCTGTTTAAGAATTTTTTTTTTATAGTCAATGACAATAAGAAGGTTATGTTGAGAGTAATTAGATCCTTGTCCTCCACTTTTCTTTCCTGTTCTTCTTGCTCCAATCTTATCACTCCATTTTTAGCATCTTGTACATTAGTGAGAACATTTCCAAAAGCTTTCCAATTCCACTTTCTAAGTGCTTTGCCAGTTTTGATTTGCAACAGACTGAGTTTAATTAGAGTGACTGGATCAGAGATGTCTTTCGAGTGATAAAAAATGATAGAGTTGTAAGAAGGATGGAAAGGCCACATGTTAAGGTATCTAAAAGACAGAGGGGAAGATGTGGGTTCTTAAGAGGTTATGGTAATCAGGATAGGCCTATGATCAGAAGTAGCAAGGTTGAGGTGGGTGACAAAAGAAAGAAGAAAATGAGTAAACCAAGCATCATTTACCATGATCCTATCAAGTCTCTCCCAAATGGTACTTCTTTTCCATGTGAAAGAAGGCCCCTTGTAACCCAAATCAAAAAGACCAGCACTGTGAATGTTATCATTGAAATTATTCATCTTAGCTAAGCTTGGAGCCCTCCACCCAAAATTTTCAAAAGAGGAGGCAATGCAATTGAAATCTCCCCCCACCAACCATGGGGAATTCATTTGTTGGCTGATGTTTAGTAGATAATTCCAAATCTCTTTTTTATCATCCTTTGTACATTCTGCATTAATAAGGGTAGCACATCCCATGTGTCCATTAATTTTGAAAGAGAAGTGAACAAATTTCTGGTGGTTTGTTAGAATGTTCCAACTGATTTCCTTTCTGCAAAAAATCTGGATTTTAATGTTAGTGCTTGCAAAATGATAACCTGAGAACTTTTTAATGAAAGTTTGGTGATTCTTATGAACCATAGGTTCAAGTATAACTATGCACGACAACTTAAATTTAAAGTTGAGATGAAGAACTCTTTTAAGAGAAAGGGGGTTAGCCATCCCCCTTATATTTCAACATAGAAGATTAATCATTGGTTGGGGGGGGGGATGGAGGGATGGTTGTGATCTTGATCTGATTCTTCCTCTATGGGTTTGAATAGGTGAACCATTCTCTATTCTGGCATTGTCTTCTATCTTCAAAGAGTTATTCCCTTGTTACAACTTCTGTACTTCAGTGACTTGTTTTTTCTTTCTTCTTTCTAATTGGACTTGCCAATCTTCCTCAAGCATCTGTATCAGATCATTAATTATGATTTCCTCTAGGCCTTTATCAGGAATTTATGTATGGATATTAACCCCCAGCTCATCTTATAAAGAGGGTGAAGGAGTGATCATTATAATTTCATTAACTTTTTTTCTTATTGTTCTGATACTAGAATCCACAACATTTCTGCTAGGTGGTGAGCCAGACAGCTCACCTAATGGATCACCTGAAGAAGAGTCAACATTGTTTATTGGGAGAGGTTCTTTAAATCTGTGGGTAGTTTCATTTCTGTTGGTTTCCCCTTGTGTGGGTAGGTTTGTTTCTTCAGGTTGAGTTGTTCCATCAAGCTCACATAGGTACACCTGTTGTCTGTCAGTGAGCTTTTCTATTCCTTTAGTTTGTTTTGTCCCTGTTATGCCTTGCTGTGTTCCATTTTCAGAGTTCTGATTGGATTTCCTCACCTCAATATCTTTCCAAAGTGTGTCAAAAAATGTTGAAATGTTGAAAGTAATAAGTCTTTTGTTCCATGACGACCTCCTACCACAATCCTTCAGATTCATCAGCTATTTACACTCTTTTTAGCTTAGGTAAGGTGATGTTCCTTTCAATGAGAATTCTTACACTTGCTGGTCTTGCGTTATTGTAGGTAGGTGCATCCACCTTGAGAGGGGCACCTATAACACACTCAATATTAAATAAAGCATTAAGATTGAAAAGGTGATGAGGGAGTCCTGGTAGTTTGAACAAGGTTGGGACCACAGATGGCTCCTTGGTAGGATCAAAATTAGAAGTCCATTTGAGTATTTTCATATCAGCTCCAACAATTCTAATGACTTGTTTTGCAAAGTCTTTAGCATAGTCCTCCTCATTAGTTACTTGGATTAGAAGATGCCTCCCATCAAGTAGTCCTAACTTCCGTGAGCCAATAAACTGCAAGGAATCAAAAAAGCCTCTTACCAGCTCCATTTTAGGGTGTCCCATACTAAATTTTCCAATCATAGTAAATTGAACCTCCTGGTTTAGTGTGTTAAGTTCCTGAGCTAAGAAATAAACATAAGGTTCTCCTTATTTCAGTCCAATAGGATGAATGCAAGGTGAAGTACCTTTTCCTGTAACAGTATCATGAAACTTTTGTGGGATAACTAGTTTTTCCATGTCATGTAAGGTATCCACATTTTTTCCTACCACTCCAGCATAAGTGGCACGAGTCCATTAAAAATTAGTTTCCAAATCAATGGGGGATGCCATGAGGATCTATCCATAGGGCATCAGAATAATAAATGTTAATGGAACAGTAACCCAGATAGAACTTGAGACCAGGTAAGTAAAAGAACTCCCACCATGCCAAAAAAAAGTGAGTCACCACAAAATAAAACCCAGCTTCACTAAAAAGAAGCCACTGAAACTAATGTCTTTAATGGAACAACAACTTCAACTTTGAAAGCCAAAGCCCGGGAAAGAAAAAACTTGTTAAAAACTACTTCCCAAGATCTAGAAAAACCTTGAAGACCCCACACCAACACCAGACAACCAAATGAGACCTCTACCAGAGAACAACCGCCAACCACCTTCATTTTCANTGGTAGAAAAGCCTATGAAATTAGCCATCCACTGCCTAATTGGAACAGGAACTCTCTTGCTTGCTAGAAACTGGCATTTTTCTTTATCAACTTTCAGCCCAGATACTTGTTGAAATTTGTTCAAGCACTCATCAAGGTATATAGTTGCACCCTTGGTTACCCTTGTGAAAATGAGAATATCATCAGCATAGATAAGGTGACTTATATCCATCTTAGCTTTGTTGTGATAGACATTGAACCTATTCCTTTTCTCCTGGCCATCAATGAGTTTTGATAGATAATTTAATACGAGAATGAAAATAGTTTGGGAGAGAGGGTCACCTTGTTTAAGACCCTTATTTGCTTTGATAAAACCATGTGCTTTCCTATTTATGAGGACCGAGTTGGCATTAGCCTCAAGCCATCTTTTAATGGTCTGGCAGAAATCCACTGAGAATCCTCTAGCCTCTAAACATTCCATGATAAATTCCCAATTCACCATATCATAAGCCTTCTTTAAATCATGTTTATATATTACATTTCCTCCTCTACAGGGTCTCTCCATATCTTGTAATAATTCTTGAGCTAGTAAAATTTTGTCCCCTATACTTCTCCCTTTCACAAAAGCTGCTTGATTAGTGTTGATCAGCTGGGGTAGAACTGGTTGAAGTCTACTCACCAGAATTTTACTGACAATTTTGCTAATAACATAGGTAAGACTTAGAGTTCTGAATTGGCTCCAGCAGTTTTTAATAGAAGCCTTTGGAATGAAAACAATTGAAGAAGCACTGAAGTAATTAGGGAGAGGATGACCTTTGAAAAAGTGTTGGATAGCTTGAATAACCTCCACCTTAATCTCCCCCCATGCTTTTTTGTAGAAGTCTGCAGTAAATCCATCAGGACCAGCTGATTTACTGCTGTCAATGGATAACAAAGCTCTCTGAATCTCCTCCTCCTTAGGGATATCTGTCAGCTTTAAATTAGCAGTGAATTGTTTGCTTACAGAAAACAATTGTTTATCTATGTGACCTCTGTCAATAGCATTGTCCTTCATGAGTTGTTGGCAGTATAACACAGCACTTTTAGCAATCTCCTCCTTCCTGATCCAATTTCCATTCTGATCTTTAATACAGTGAATTGTGTTGCATTTCCTCTGGTAATTGACGCAAGAATGATAAAATTTTGTGTTTCTATCCCCTTCAGTGAATTTAGTCTTGGCAGCTTTTTGCTTGAGGAAATGGTCTTGCCAATTTATAGTAGCAAGTACTTTCTCATTGGCCTCTAAAAGAGCAGTATCATCAGTATTTCCCTTACTGTGATCTTCCTCCAAAGCCTGCAACTCCTTTTCAACCTTATCCATAGTCTTCATCAAATCTCCAAAAGTGGTCCAACTCTACTTTTTGAGGGCAGTACCTACCCTTTTTTGCTTTTGCCACAAGCAGATGAATGGGTCAGGGTGTGACTCATTCTTCTAGTTCTCCTTAACAACTTGCAAGAAGTCCTTGTGCTCTGACCAAACATTCATGTATCTAAAAGCCCCCTTCTGACAGCTACTCTTTTGGCCAATGGTGATGACCAAAGGCATGTGATTAGATCCAGCAAGGCTTAAATGGGTTATAGTAGTCTGCAAAAAAAATTTGGATCCAGTGGTCATTAGCTAAGACTCTATCAAGTCTTTCCCACAAGTTCTTCCTTCTCCATGTGAAGGCAGGTCCACTGTATCCCATATCAAATAGACTAATGTTTTGCATCTTATCATTGAAATTGGACATGATGACAGGATTGGGGGTTCTACTCCCCCTCCTTTCAGCAAGTGATGCAATACAGTTAAAGTCTCCTCCCACAATTCAAGCTTTATCAATAGTGCCTGGAATGTGCAGAAAGGTCTCCCACAGCTCAGTTCTAGCCGTTTTGGAGCTTCCTGCATAAACAAAAGAAGCAAATCCATCCATTCCTTCAGTATTGATGTTCATATGTAGAATTTGATGGTGGTTAACAGAGATAGAGCACTTCATTTCTTTCCTGTAGAAAACCCAAATTTTGTTCTTTAGGTTAGTGAAAAGATTAAAGGAAGGAAACACTATTGCTATTTTCTTAGTGTTAATATGAACCATAGGTTCCAAAATGGCTAAGCACCAAAATTTGTATTTTTTTGTTAAGATATTTTAATCTTTTTAAAGATAAGGGGTTAGCAATCCCCCTTATATTCCAACACAGCATATTGAATATGGGGAGGGAGGAAAGGTGGAGGGTTGGGATATAGATCTAGTCCTTCCCCTTAGTTTGCTTCCTCTTCTTTGGGTGTTATGATATTCCATTAAAGCTAATTCGTTTTCCTTTCCCTTTTTCAAATCTTCTTGTTTAGAGCTTCTTTTCTTCCTTGTTTTTTGAATCCGCCATACTGATTCCAATTCTTTGTTTAGTTTTGTGACAATATCATCAGTAAAGGAGGCCACCTCCTCTCTAGCCTTCTGCTTCCTTGTGTTCTTTATAGACTTTATTGAATCCCTTAAAGTGACTTTCACTGAAGTGTTCCCATTCTCAGTATTTCTTGTCTCCACAATCTCTCCCACTGTTTCACCCTTCTTAGCAAGAGAGGTCTCTATTGGCTAAGCCTGGAGAGTAAATTGATTAATATTTGGAATGTTTGTGTCTGTAAGTCCAGCCACCATGAAGTTCTGATGGTAATCTTCTTTGTTGTTATCTCTCAGTAGATGAGTGTATTCAGTGATCGATTCCAGCTATGTGTGGGTTGTTTTCCTTTCAGTTAGGTGGATTTAGCCTGTGGCATCTCTTTCTAGTATGACCAAACATCTTACAATGTTGACAGTAATAAGTTTTTTGCTCCATGACAACTTCCTGCCAAAATCCCTTCAATGAGTCTCCAATCCAAATCCTCTTGACATCAGGTAGAGTAACATCCCTCTCCACCAAAATTCTGGCAATAGCAGGCCTTGATTTATTGTATGTAGTAGCATCCACCTTCAAAGGTGTTCCTAAGGTGCAGCCAATGTTGAATAAAGCATTCAATTTAAAGAGATGCAATGAAAGTTTTGGTAGTTTGAACTAAATTGGCACTGTAGGGGGCTCCTGAGAAGGATCATACTGAGGAGTCCATTTTAAAATTTTCATTTCAGCTCCTACAATGATTATTGGTTGTTTGGCAAATATTCTATCATAATCTTCTTCCTTTGTCAGCTGGATAAGGAGGTGTCTGCCATCCAATAATCCAGGCTTCCAGTCTGCTATATTCAGTGATTCAAAGTAATTCCTCACAATCTCCATTTTTGGGTGCCCCAGGCTAAACTTTCCAATGAGTGTGAACTTGACTTCCAGATTCAGTTCATCAAGGTCCTATTCTAAAAAAATAGCAGCTCGTTCTCCATCTTTAGAGCCCACAGGATGGATGCAAGAGGCAGAACCCCTTCCAGCAATAATATTATGAAAATCTTGAGGGGAAACTAATTTATCTGGGTCCACCAGGGAAGAAGATTTTCCAACAGCCCCAGCATAAGTAGCTCTTTTCCATTGCAAGTTAGTCTCCAAATAATTAGGGGTGGGCATAAACCCCAGCAGCAGCACCCCACAAGGTGCTCCAACAACTAGAAAGTAGAAGTAAAGAAGGAGGGCTTCCAAACTTGTTCAGCAACAATGGAACAATAATTGAACAGGACAAAGCTACACCCAAAGATGCTCAGCAACAAGGAATCACGAAACTCTAGCAAAAACCAAAAATAAGAAAAGCCAAACCACTTCTTGAAGAGAAAACAGGCTTTTTCCCACAGCTCAACAGCCTCTCCAAGCAGGGCCGTCACTTCTCAAANATATATATATATATATGTTAACCTATATATTATATATAAGAAAACAAAACATCGAGACCCAAAAAGCCCGACAAGAAACAGTAGATGGATGGAAACTTGATAAGAAGGGAGCTGGAGCCCCAAAAATGAAGATCCTAAGATTTCAGTTCTGAGTTCTAAGATAAGAAATTTGAAGTTTGTCCCCTTGTGCTAACAGTTGTAAAAGGAGAGGGGGGTAGTTGAGACCACTGCATCGCTCAAGTTTGAGCCCTCCAAAGCCAAGAAGTTGGCAGGCCTGTTGGCTTCCCTGTAGTTAAAATTGATTTGAAACTTGATTTCAGTGATAATCTTCTTTATTCTGTAAATCCACTGATTTATGTGCCAAGGGGGGGAAGGGGTGGCCGTGACTAGCTCCACCAGGTGTGAAGAGTCCACTTCAGCAATAATACAATTCCACTTGACATCCTTAGCAAATTTTAAGGCCCAGTAAAGAGTAGTAGCTTTTGTTTCCAAAGCATCTTCTGCAATGTAGGGGACCTTGAAATAAAGCAAAACTTTGCCTGTGTGATCTCTGAAAATGCCTCCAATACCAGCTTTCTTATTTGTGAAGCTTCCATGAGTGTTTATTTTAATGAAAGGATGAGGAGGCTTCTCCCATTTAACCTTAATAACCATAGGGTATTGAGGATCAATATTAGTCATATTCTTCAAAATCTGAGGGAACTTCTTCCAATTAATCAGCTTATGTAAATAGGCCCGGCAGTTAGCTGCCACAGAATCTGAAAAAGACACACTGTCCTCATGCTTCACCTTGTTCCTAGCATTCCAAATAAACCAAGCAACAATGAAAGGAAGAGGCATCAGGTTAATTTCCTGCCTATCTCTCAAACTGCCTTTTAAATTACCCTAACCCACATTCAATAGGTTCAAGTTAATGTTAGAGTTCAGCTTATTCCAAACCTCCCTAGCAAAATTGCATCTGAAAAAGAGATGATCACTGGATTCTTGATTATTATTGCAAAGGTGACATCTTGAGGGGCCTTTCAATCCTTTCAGCTTCAATATGTTATCTGTTAGAATTAAATCATTTAGTACTCTCCAAGAAAAGAACAACATAGAAGGAGTTAAGAATTTTTGGTAATTGGTGATATTCCACTTGCAATCTTCCCATCTAAATAGACTATTATGTATGTCCTTTGAAATGGTGGATCTAGTCCTTTTAATTAGCTGAATTTGGTCTTTTTTATTTCTGTCGAACTGGATTTTAGAGATACTTCTAGCAGCAGAATCATTCAGGATTTTTTTCAAGGCATCCTCAGACCACTCATTGCCATTCCAACAGTCTTTAACCAGTAAATCTTCATCTTTTTCATTCAGTAGTGGCTCCAATTGATCAACAGAGCATCAGTTATCCTTCCAGAAGTTGATCTCTACCTGTCCCAGCTCCCAAATAAGATATTTGTCAATCTCCTCTCTTCCCTTAAGCAAATGGGTCCAAATCTTGGAGTCTCCAACCTTCTTTGTAACATCTCCAGGGTTAGCATTTTTACAGTATTTTGCCATCATGAAGTTAGCCCACAGGCTTTCATTTTGTCTAAACCTGAGCCATAGTTTGCACATGCTAATTTGTTGCATATGGTGTAGACCTTTAAAACCCAAGCCTCCAGCTTCATAAGGCTTGGCCACTCTTTGCCAAATAGCCCAAATCATTTGCTTCCTGTTCCTAGCCCAAAGAAATCTTTTAAGAGTTTTCTCCAGTATCAAAGTTGTGCTTCTTTTCATATTAGCCACTTGTNCAAAGTAGTCAGGAGAAGGGTTGACTCAACATATGAATCAACACACCTCCTAAAATCTACTAGCAATACAAATGAAACTAAACAGAAAGTACACTTGGACAAGACAAAAAAAAGCTAAAAAACCCATAAAGAACTTGGGTGAAAGTTAAGGAAGTTGGAAAATAGGGATTCTTCAGTTGGAGATCACTGTCTCCAATGATCTTAATTTTAAAATGTGGGACATCTAGTTTATCTCCTTGCAACAAGAACTGAAGAGCTGGGGGAGGTTTGGCAGCAACTAATGAGTCATTTGAGTTTTGAACTTCTTTGGCAAGCTAATTGGCAGGCTGGTTCCCTTCCCTGTAAATGAAAGTAAACTTGATGTGAAGCTATGAAGTTAGGTCTCTGATTTTTTGGATCCAAAATGAGTGATGCCATGGAACTTCTTTCTTAGGATTCAAGAGTTTAATGACTGTAGCTGAATCCACTTCCATCCATAAATTATGCCATCCAATCTTAATGGCAAGATTAAGAGCCCAATAAACAACAATCAACTCAGTTTCAATCACATCAACAACCATTACAACAGTGTAAAAATATAGTAGCAATTTTCCAAGGTAGTTTTTGTAGATACCCCCCCCCCTCTAGCCCTAGCTTTTGTAAAACTTCCATCTGTATTTATCTTCACAATGTGTTTTTCAGGGGGTTACCAATAAACTTTATATTAATAGGATCAATATTTTCAGTTGAGTAGAGGTTTGAAATATTAGGAAATCTTTTGAATTTTATCATCTTGTGTGAGTAAGAAATACTGTTTCTGATAGTCTTCTTAATATCAGGTATAATATCTTCAAAATTTGCCTTGTTTCTTTCCATCCAAATAAAATAGGCAACAATTAAAGGTATAGAAGGATAATCTCTCTCATAGCAGTTCTGCCAGCAGGTAGTTAATCTGTTTCAAGTAAAATTTTCTCTATCAGTTTTCAGATGTATCAACGGTTATTGCCACACTTGTTGGGCAAAATTACATTCAAAAAAGAGGCTTGGCAAGGATTCCTCTTCCTGCAGACAAAGCCAACATTTGGAAGGACCCCTCATACCTTTTAATTTGAGAATGTCATCTGTGGGTAGAAGGTTTTGGAATATCCTCCAGCAAAGAAAAGACATGGATGGGGATAAGAATTTATTCCAAATGATGGCTCCCGAAGACATTTGCTCCCAACTTAAAAGTTTGGATTCGATAGCTTTGGTGAGACTTTGATTAGAGAATGCTTGTTAAATAGTCTTATCAGTTTGATTTTACCAAATTTTTTTCTGGAAAACTTTGTGACTAAATGGGCTTGCAAAATACTGGACAGTTTAAGAATAGACCAACTATTTCTATCCCAACAATCAATAACTTTAATATAAAAGTTAGGGACATTTGTAATTGGAGTTAGCTAGTCTTTGGGGCACCAATTATCAATCCAAAAGTTGAAATCACCTTTCCCCAAATCCCATATAAATAGGTTTTCAGCAATTTGTCTTATTTTCAACATCTTTACCCAAGTTTTAGAATCCCCATTTTTCCAACCAACAAGTGTGAGATGTTGGTCTCTGTAATATTTACCTATCATGAACTTAGCCCACAGTGAAGTTTGAGCTCTGCATTTGATCCAGAGTTTACAAAGATTGATCTATAGGAGTTGATTTAAACCCTTGAAGCCAACTCCCCCAGACAACTGTGGTTTAGCTACCTTTTGCCAAGAAGCCCAGTGCACTTGTTGTCTTTGTCCTTACCACAGAAATCTAGTAAAAACTCTTTCTAACTAAATTTGAGTGTTTTTATTAATCTATGATGGACCTCCCCTTCACAAAAGCAATTTGATTGGGTTTTATAATGCTATCAAGATGAGGTTGGAGCCTATTGACAATAACTTTACTGATTACTTTGCTAAGAATAGTAGTTAAAAAAATGGGCCTGAAATGATCCCAAGTTTGTTGAATACCTGACTTAGGAATCAGAACAAAAGTAGAAGCACCGAAATACTTGAGGAGATTGTTTCCTTGAAAAAAACTTGCCACAATAGTAATTATTTCTGATTTTATAGTTTCCCATGATTTTTTATAAAACTCAGCAGTAAATCCATTAGGACCAGCTGATTTATTACTATCAAGAGAATTGATAGCCTCCCAATTTTGTTTTTCATTTGGGATGTCCGTGAGATTGAGATTTGAGATGTAGTTCAGTTCAGCTGAGAAATAAGCTTTATCAATATTGATTCTGTGATTCTACACTTGATTTAATAAGTTTTTGTAGTAGCTTATTGCATCATTGGCTATCTCTGCATTATCATGTAACCACTTCCCCTTAACATTCTTGATAGCATGGATTGAATTACATTTCCTCTTGTATTTAATGTAAGCATGATAGAATCTAGTATTTCTGTCCCCATCTATAAATATGTTCCTAGCAACCTTCTGTTTAAGAAATTTTTCATGATAATCAATTGCAATAAGAAGGTTATGTTGAGCAATAATTAGATCCTTGTCCTCCACTTTTCCTTCCTGTTCTTCTTGCTCCAATCTTATCACTTCATTTTTAGCATCTTGTACATTAGTGAGAGCATTTCCAAAAGCTTTCCAATTCCACTTTCTAAGTGCTTTGCCAGTTTTGATTTGTAACAGACAGAGTTTAACTAGAGGGTCTCGATGGGAGATTCCTTTCTAGTGATCAGAACTGACAGAGTTGTAAGACGGATGGGAAGGCCACATGTTAAGGTATCTAAAAGGGGAGGGGAAGATGTAGGTTCAAAAGAGGTTATGGTAATCAGGATAGGCCTGTGGTCAGAACCAGCAAGGTTGAGGTGGGTGATAAAAGAAAGAAGAAAATGAGTAAACCAAGCATCATTTACCATGATCCTATCAAGTCTCTCCTAAATGGTACCTCTTTTCCATGTGAAAGCAAGCCCCTTGTAACCTAAATCAAAAAGACCAGCACTGTAAATGTTATCATTAAAATTATTCATCTTAGCTAAGCTTGGAGCCCTGCCCCCAAACTTTTCAGAAGAGGAGGCAATGCAGTTGAAATCTCCCCTCACCAACCATGGGGAATTCATTTGTTGGCTGATGTTAAGTAGATAATTCCAAAGCTCTTTTTTATCATCTTTTTTACATCCTGCATAAATAAAGAGAGCACATCCCATGTGTCCGTTAATGTTGAAAGAGAAGTGAACAAATTGCTGGTGGTTTGTTAGAATGTTCCAACTGATTTCCTTTGTGCAGAAAATCCATATTTTATTGTTAGTGTTTGCAAAATGATAACCTGAGAACTTTTTAATCAATGTTCAATGATTATTATGAACCATAGGTTCAAGTATAACTATGCACCACAACTTAAATTTAAAGTTGAGATGAAGAACTCTTTTAAGAGAAAGGGGGTTAGCTATCCCCCTTATATTTCAGCACAGAAGATTAATCATTGGTTCGGGGG
>JXCR01144653.1:0-14381 GCA_002079205.1 Phalaenopsis hybrid cultivar | reverse complement strand
TATATATATATATATATATATATATATATATATATATATATGTATATATATATATATATCTTTGTCGTTCCTCCCCCACAAGATTAGGTTGATCAAGTTTTCATCTGGACGTTTACTGCTTTTGGTATACTTGTTCTTTCACGAGCATATATTTCGTGTTTGGTATACTTTTCCTTTTTGGTGTTTGGGTTGAGTTGTAACTGGTAGAGGATCCCCATTCTATGGGTGCGTAATTGTACTTTTTTTTGGCTTTCTAGAGCGAGAAACTCTTCCTTGTGTTTTGTACTGAATCTTGATTATTAACGTGTAGGGAGACGCATAATGCTCCTTTATATATATATATATATATATATATATATATATATATATATATATATATGTATAGGTACATATATATATATCAGATCTTTCACCTCATTATTAATATGAAAAATTCTTTGATTATTGGCTAAAGTTGTTTAATTAATAGATTAAGTAATTGATTTAATTACCACTTAAATCAAAGTTAGATTAAATTATTTAATTCAATAATTATTAATGGTATAATTAATTCATCTCACTTATTCATATAGAATATTACGTTTTTAATTAATTAATTCTTTAATTGATTTATTATTGGATTAATGAATTTATTTAATTATTATAGTTAAATTAAATCATTTTATTATTAAACTATTAATTAATTCATGATTGCATTAGTATTTTATTTAATTAGGTTACTTAAATTTAGTTTATTTAATTATTTAATCAAATTGTTGATTCATTAAAGTTAAATTAAATTAAATTTTTAGTTGTTAATTTCTTATTTAAGTTTTTCATTTATTTAATAAGTTAAATAAGTATCTAATGAGTTTATTAACTTAATTAAATTAGGTGAAATTTTTTGTTAGGTTATTAATAGGCGATTAATTTTAATTAATAAATTGAGGAAATTATTAAATAAATTAGGCTTTCGGTTAGCATAAATTTAAGGGATTAGCAAGGTAATTAGAGGGTATAACTTTTGGTTAAGGTTAATTAAACGAGATTATTGTTATTTAATTAAATTTTAATACTTAATTTAAGTAATTAGAAAATATTTAATCAATGTTGTTCTTGTCCTAGAGGAAAAGGGAAGTATGGCTCTCTGTTTTGGGTTTTATATGAGTTAACATGTTATTTTTTATGAAGTACGGGAAAGGCAAATATTAATTACATATTATAATCCTTAAACTATATAAGCCCCACTGATAATTCACTTCCTACGCAATATAGAACATGCTAACATTATAAATTCCAAAGTTTATTTTAGTCAACAGGAAATTATATTGAATTGCCTATAGTATTACTTGATTAACATGTTACTACATGATTAAATCAAAAGCTTAACCTTAGGGGGTACTCCTTCCCACATACAAGTCCACACAAAAAAAGTTCAGAAAAATACAAGTATAGCCCAACAGAAATAACCCAAGGAAGTAAAAGGGAAAATATTAGAAAAATAACAACAGTTATCTCCATGCAATTTGAACTCCAACCTACTAACAGACAATTATAGAATCCAACAGAGAAATGTAGCACATCCAAGGAGATCAGCACCAACCCAACAAAAGAGATCAACAATAGGTCAAGGGAGAAACAATTTTCCTATGACAGAGAAAACAAAGGGTACCAAAAAGTAGAAAATCCACTTGAGAAAGAAAACATCCTGCCACCCAGCAGAAAACCAAAAAGCAAATATTCATATGCAAAGTCAACAAAACAACAATTAACAAAAAAGCATCCCATTGATTATATATAGCCCCAAGAAACTGCAAGAAGCCCAGGAAAATGGCTCAACTGGTTGCATAAGAAGTCCCAATTTTGATCCAATATAGGCATCAGAAAAAGGAAAGAATTCATAAAAACCGAATCTATTGCGTTCTTCGAATATATATATAATTAAAGAGCAGCTCGTGGCTCCTTACGTGTTAATTAAAAAGAAATTACATAGTTAGGGAGGGAAAGTGGATCCCCATCTAAAAAAAAAAATACAACAAACCCCTAGGGGTTCCACTCTCCGCAGTACAATGCAACACAAAGAAACATCCTTAAGGTACATCTAATCATCCAAAACGTATACAAAAAAAAAGTATGCTGAAAAAAATTACACGTACATAAAGTCCCAAAATAACAGTATGCATAAAAACCCATAGTAACAGTGGTGTCAAGGAGCAGGGTCAAACTGATGACTTGTAGATCTAGTGAAGACCGCAACAATAAAAGCCAAAACCTCCAAGCAGTGAGGAAATCCACAAAACTTCTGCAAAACCATCCCCGCCGCTCCAAGCAGTTCCCAGATGTCCGAAATTGAAAGCCAGCAGCTCCATACATCTCATGATAAAGTTATCAACTCCAATACCCATAAATGAGATCCCAAGCATCCAAAAAGAGCAGGCCAAGCAAGATAAAACATGAAAACCAGCCTCATGATCCAAATTCAAAGACAAAGCGAGGTGAAATAGGCTACCAAAATGCAACTCAAAATAAAACATGAAGAAATCGAACAGTTAAACAGTAAAAGAAACCAATAATAACGGAGCAGAAATAACAGAGAAATATAAAATCTCTCTCTCTCTCTCTCTCTCTCTCTCTCTCTCTCTCTCTCTCTCTCTCTCTANCTCTCTCTCTCTCTCTCTCTCTCTCTCTCTCTCTCTCTCTCTCTCTCTCTCTCTCTCTCTCTCTGTATATATAATAATATTTATATAGATTTAATATTAAAAATTATTTGATGATTGATTAAAGTTATTTTATTAATATATTAAGTAATTGATTTAAGTACCATTTAAATCAAAGTTAAATTAAATTATTCGATTCATTAATTATTAAGGGTATAATTAATTCATCTCACTTATTCATATAGAATACTATGTTTTTAATAAATTACTTAATCAATTAATTCTTTAATTGATTTATTATTGGATTAATTAATTTATTTAATTATTATAGTTTAAATAAATTATTTAATTATTAAACTATTAATTAATTCATGATTGAATTAGTATTTTATTTAATTAGGTTACTAAAATTTAGGTTATTTAATTATTTAATCAAATTGTTGATTCATTAAAGTTAAATTAAATTATTTTTAGATGTTAATTTCTTATTTAAGTTTTTAATTTATTTAATAAGTTGAATAAATATCTAATGAGTTTTTTAACTTAATTAATTTAGGTGTAATTTTTTGTTAGGTTATTAAAAAGTGATTAATTTTAATTAATAAATTGAGGAAATTATTAAATAATTTAGGCTTTCGGTTAGCATAAATTTATGGGATTAGCAAGGTAATTAGAGGGTATAACTTTGGTTAAGGTTAATTAGAAGTGATTAATGTTATGTAATTAAATTTTAATACTTAAATTAAGTAATTACAAAAGATTTAACCGATGTTGTTCTCGTCCTAAAGGAAAAGGGAAGTATGGCTCTCTGTTTTGGGTTTTATATAGGTTACCATGTTATTTCTGATGAAGTCTGGCAAAGACAAATATTAATTACATATTATAATCCTTAAACTATATAAGCCCCACTGATAATTCACTTCCTATGCAACATAGAACATGCTAACATTATAAATTCCAAAGTTTATTTTAGTCAACATGAAATTATGTTGAATTGCCTATAGTATTACTTGATTAACATGTTACTACATAAAAAATCAAAAGCTTTGTGCAACATGTCATAAAAGTACTTGAAAACATTTTAATATTATATAACAACATGCAATTAACCTATTGCAATTCATTTAAGAAAAAATATGTAAACATGTTTATATGGTTCAATACATATATGCTGTCGATTTTGGGGTGAACATGATGAAAACATGGCAAATGTTTACGTAATATATCAAACACAATGAGATTGAAAACCTAATGATTCAAACCAATAACATGGCAGTAAACTAAGAAATTTTAAAATTAGATAATGAAATTTAAAATTGATAAGTTCGAAGATTAAATGGGAAGGTAAAGAAATGAATGGTTTATTTTGAATTTGAATGAAAAACGAAAGAAAGAAGAGGAATTTACCTTCGAAATTATAGAAGAGTTGAATTCCCGACCGTTGTGATCATTTTTCTTGCTCTATGGGGATTTATGGCGGGTTAATTGAGAGAGTGGGGCGGTATTGGAGGTAGTGGGGTGATTTGGATGGCTTGATTTGAGGAGGAAGTTGATTATTTGAAATTAATGGTATTGATTTAATCTAAATGCATGGATCCACGATTTTGACCAGATGAACCAATAGGAATCAAGTGTAGAGACTAGTGAGGTCAAAAGATCGTGGCATGATGAGTAATAAATTCAAAGGCGATGATTCAATGGCATTTTTCTAATTTAAGCCAAAATTGGAGAACTAAAACTAGAAAATTCATAACTTAGAATAGAAAAATGAGAAAGTTATAATCAATATGGCAAATTAAAGAGGAGAAAATAAAGTTTCCAATGGTCTATATGGTTTTAAAAATAGAACTGTGCGACATAAGTTATGGTCGTTTCAAGCTCAAAGTTAGAGAACCTAGTAATAAGAGCAGGGTCAACTCCTCCTCTCTCTTTTCTCTGCATAGGCTTCATAATCATATTAAAGTTATCTCCAACAAACCGATTCTCGTTAATAAAGTTTCCAATAAGTTCAAGTTTTTGCCAGAGCAAATATTTATCCTGCCACCGAGAACTAGCACAAAATAAAGTTACCCCTCCCTTGGAAATCTTCAAACTTGATCTGTGTTAAAACATATTATTCCTCATCTTCAATGATAGAAAGAGAGGCAGTGGACTTCCAAAAATCCCAAATTTTGTTATTGATTTTGCAATACAAACGGTATCCTTTGAATATATTTAAAATTTTTCTTTTATTAACATAAACCATAGACTCCAAAATAGCAAAAAGGAGAAATTTATGAATGGTTGAGCCTATTAAGGGAGTTAGGATCCACCACTCCACTAATATTTCAAACCATAATGTTAGACATTGTGTCGTAAGTCAGCCCTTCTAGAAGAACTAGTAGGATTGACTAATTGTTCTCCATCAAAATGATAAATGCTATCCTAGATAATGTTGCTAGCATTAAGATTTGATAACTCATTATTGTGTTTAACCTTTTTTCTTGAGTGCTTTTGGACCTGCCACTCATTTTCTAAAGTTATGGCTGCATTATGTAGTGAAGTATTAGTATCGATAGTAACTGTAGGGGCCCCAACTAAAGTAGTATCAACTGTAGAGCTCGAGGGAATAGAATTTCCATGATTATCAGGAATATAAGGAACCTTTATTAGGGTTGTTTCCACGAGATTCTCAGAAGTTGCATTAACATTTAGATCATTACAATCATCTCCCAAAGCATTGCCCTCATTAGTATTTACATGTTAAGAAATATCATAAATGCTAGTGAGTAAGGCCTCATTGCCTAAATTAACCAAGTTTGAAGTAATAGGGTGTATAGGAGGATTTTCATCTAAATCAACCACATTATCAACAGTGAATGGGATGTCCTGACATTAGGTTTTTGGTTTTCAGGTAGGGTAGTGTGTGTGTGTGGAGCAATATTAGAGTTTTTGAGTTGAGGATTTAATTTAAAGCAAGCTAATGTTTGGTGACCAAACATAGAACATGGAGTGCAGTAAGGTGAGTGCCTTTCAATTTCCACAGGTTGCCAGTATCCTTGATGTTGTGACCCTATTCAAATTTCATTACAAAATGGCTGTGTTATATCCCATTCAACAAGAATACAAGCTTTAAATGGTCTCGATAGCATATAAGTAGCGTTGTCCATTTTCAAAGGCTTATCATATGCACTCGCAATTGAAAAAAATATCTCATGATTAAAAAGATGCAATTTAAGCTCTGCAAAATGAATACAGACTGATATTATAGAAAATTCAAATTTAGGATCAAAATTTACAGACCATTTCCAAAATTTCATCACACTATTTTCGATCCGCATAAATCTCTTAGCAAAGAGACTGGTATAGTCCTCATCATTAGCAAGTTGTATTAATATGTGTCTACCATCTATGATTCCAACCTTCCACCGGCCTTTTGTTTTAGCATCTCAAACTCTCTCTTGATCAACTCAACTTTAGGATCCTCCACCAATAATTACAACTTACTCAAAAAAAGCTCCAAAATACCCTCAAGAATAAACTCTAACATAAGAAATGCGTAGGTTTTCTCCAATGACTAGCTTCCTCAGCTCATTACCTAATTGTGAACTAACACAAATATTATTGATTGAAGCACCAGCTTTAGCAAAGAAATTAGTAATTTTATTGACCTCCATGTAATTAAACGATCATTTGATAGTAAAAACTGACATTTTATCATATTCTTTCTCAACAAATTACCAATTGATTAGAGATTTTAAGCTTTCCCCATACAAACTTGAAATATGTGTAGAGAGTTGATCTCAATGCATAAATTCTAAATTTGGAAAGTTTTTAGCAATCAATAAATAGTAATAAAAGGTAGATAATTTAGTAGAAACCACATCATTAGGTGTATAAAAATAAAGCAGACCATTTCTAAATTGGTCTCTAAAAAGCCATAGGGCCTGCAACTTTAAATTGGAATCTAACATCCACAGTTTCATTGATAACTGATCTACCTGACATACTCTACATCACAAGCTTTTTATTGAACTTCCTCCTAATTTTCATATTTCTAATATCAACTAATACGAAATCACTAAATGCTTTAGTTGATTTATTATACTTTTGAATTTTAAAATCAAAAGAATTAATAATAACTATCTTTTTAGCATGATGGCAACATTCATTATGTTTCTTTTGGTTCCTCTACATCCAAATAAACTTAAAGCAAATTTATAGAAAAAAACAAACAAACTTCTTAGCTGAATGAATCCTTCTCAAGCATGTGAAACACTAGTTTAAGGAATTTTATCCATGGCTAGGTACAAAATTTCTAAACTAGATATTCAACTTAGTCCAAAAGAATAATGATATATAAGGGAAAATAACATATGTGCAAACGTTTCTTCACTCTGCTTACATAGTAGACATATAGAATTCAATTTGATCCCCTTTATCTTAAGAAAATCATACAAATGTAACAACATAATCTCATTCTCCATGCAAAGAATGACTGAGAATTCTTCAATAATATGTTCGATATAAGATCACCTTTCTCATGATTGCTAATGACATACAATTTGCTAGCAATGATTTTAGCAATATAATTATGACCAACAAATTTTCCATTTAAAAACCCTCTTAGCTCTGTCAAAAAGTAATCTCAAAAAATAATTCACCATCTCCTTCGGTAATACCTGTTTCAATTTACGAATGTCGCAACTTTCTTGATTCTAAATTTTAATAACATTTTCAGTTATGCCCACCATATCCTGATTAATACCATACAAAAAGCCATTACAGGTCTAATCATCCCTCTAAAAACTAACTTTTCTCCTCCCAAATCTCTCGCAATCATGTCCTACAATTTCTCCCTCATGTCAAGGAATTCTTTCCACCGAAAAGAATCATCAATCCTTGGAATGCAATCCAAAGTATGTGATAACTTGCAATATCTTCTATGCATAAACTTAGCCCAATGACGATTATTCTCTCTAAAATACATGCTGAATTTACGAAAATTAATCTCCATAAAATGCTTAAAGGATCGAAAACCGAACTCTTTTTTATTTCTAGACAACCTTTCTGAATTAATCTGATGGACACCTTGACCACATCCTGACTTAAGAAATTTGTTAAAAATTGCCCAAATTATTTTGCATATTTTTTTTTCATCTTTGTGGCTTGAAGTGCATAAAAAGGAAGAGAAGTCAAAACACTTTGCAATAGAGTAATCCTTCCACCAAATTAAGGAAAAGAGTTCTCCAAACTCTAAAGAGAAGTCGGAATGGTTCCCATCCTAAAGGAAGGAAAATGATCAATTTTGACCAAAAAATTTTTATTGGAATTTATTGGTCAACATGATCTATTTTTATGCTTAATACAATTTTTGTTGAATATTAGAATCAACTTGAAGTCCTTTTGAAAGAGTTTTTGTCAAATTATCACTTTATTTCCTTAATTATGATTTTATGTCTCTTAATTATCATTTTCTTTCTGTTGATTATTGTTTGCTAAAAAGGTGTCTAAATGAGGTAAAAATGGAGCACCAAACCATTGATTTGAAAGATTTTGATGATAGGAGACAATGGAGGAGTCCATTTTTAAAAATAATGGCTCGTTGAAAAACTTTTGTGTAAGATCTTTTTCTTGCATGAAAATCTTAACTGGAGAGCTTTACATAAAAATTATTTCTTTTGATAGTCAAATTGATTTGCATGATTTTAATTAGTAATAATAAGCATCATGCAATTTTTCAAAATGATTATCTGAGCCATACAATAATCATTAGAGAGAAATCAGTAATTTTAGAGTTTAATCAAGATTGGAGTTCAAGTGATGTCCAACCAGGTTTCATTCAGGGGAAAGAGAGTTGACCAAAAATGAGGTCAACATGTATCTTCAAAATCTCCTACTTTTTCTTCCCTTATGTTCCAAAATAAGTTTTCTTCTTTTGTGCCTCTCTCATTTGATATTCTAACAAACAATCTCAGAAACTAAACCATGAAGTTCTTAAAGGTAAAACCATAGCCTTAATAAAAATTTTTCTTAAGTAACTATAGTTGCTTAAGAAATAACTAACTAGAAGAGTTTGCTCTTATAGAAAGTTAGTAACGCAAATTGATCTAAATCTTTTCTAGTATTTCAATTAGGTAGGGGAAAGATCTTTTGATATAATGCAGAAAAGGCGAACCATTATTAAGTGATATTTTTATCATTTCAAATGATAAATTACTTTCAAGGTTGATTTAAATTATATAAATAATTAAAACTCTGAGATATATTTGATCTTAATCTCAAACATAATAACAACAAAAAATTTAGTGATACAATTAGTTTTGGTCAAAGTAGCCCCACCTCATGATATTTTATGTCAAAGTGTGGGCTCCACCCTAGTAGGAAAATTTTATGGATCTTGAACTTGTGCTTTTAGTTTGTTTTTATGGCTTAAGTTAATTATTTTAGTTCAAATTGAAACTTTAATGCACTTTAGGTTAGTTAAAGTTTGGTTTCAATTTGAGTTCACTTAGAGTTAATTATTGGTAATTGTCATATTATCAAAATGCACTCACAAAGTCTATTCTAAATAAAAATAAGACATTAAAAATGTTTATCTAGGATTATTTTTCAAGCACGAAAATCCTAAGTGCAAAATATTACATAAAAATAATGCATGGTGACACCCAAACTTGTTGGAATTCCTCTCATATGTGGAGATGAATGTTATAAAGCTTATGAATTAATTTTGTTCTTGATTTGGCTTGTGGAGAAAAGGATAATTTTAGGATGCATGGAGCACTATTTATGCTTGAAAATTTGAAGTGAAAATGTTTTACATAACAAATTATATGATAAGTTCATCAAACATAATTTCATGGTATTTATATATGATAAAAAACATCATATGGTAATAAGGAGAGAAAATAATTAAAGCTAATTTTTGGACCTTTTAAGTATTTCATGGAAGTTGTTTATATTCAGTATTTTTTTTCTTTGGTAGGTTTTACTTTTTATTTAGTTGGATTTTAATTTTATTAAATTGGGTTTTAGCCCAGGAATCAACTGAAGTGAGATTGAAAATGGTTAACCGAAAAATGAGGTTAACAATTAAAAACATTAAGCATTAGATACATAAATTAAAAACATTAACATTATATTAGTGAAAATAATAAATTGCATTGCTTTCATAGCAGATAAAATCATGTTAAATCTATTTTCATATAAGTGATTCTCTCGTAAAAATAAACATGAGATTATTACATAAAAAGGTAATAGTAGCTATGATTTATACATGCATTATTTTAGTTCATTTCTATGGCATGAATTAGCATCAAGATTTCAAAAAAGTGCTAGTAAAAAAATTTATAAACTTTATAATTTCTATTTAGTATATGGTGTCTTATTTTGATATATTTTGCCACACAATTTTTTTTTATTTACAAATATAAAAATTAAAATATAANTATAATTTCTATTTAGTATATGGTGTCTTATTTTGATATATTTTGCCACACAATTTTTTTTTATTTACAAATCTAAAATTAAAATATATTATTTATATTAAAGACATTTTAACTTGGCATCAAAAAGTGTATTTAATTTTTAAAAAGTAAGTGCTAGTTATATTTTTGAAGTTGGTTCTTACCATAAAATTCGTGGCAGTTGAGTGATTATTTAGTATCTTAGTGTTGTGTAAAATTCCAACATACTCTCAAGTAATTAAACTGACAGATATGAGACATCCTTACTTTAAAGTGAAAACCCCTGAATAAGGAAAATATCTTGGGGCATTTCCTTGTTGAAATAAAATAATATGTAATTATAATTACATACGTCCACTCTATTTTTGAATTAGGAAAGATCGAGTTATAAATTTGATGATCGTACATCTAAAATGGTATTTCGATAAAAATAGTTTAACGGGCCATGAAGGTAGTAGTTCGTTGTGTTGTAAAAGGTGGGTGTAGCACCACCTTGTCATAGAAGTCATAGTTGAACGTCATGAAAACTGTTGGTCATGTGGATCGGATCGTAAATTGTAGCTTCAGAAGCATTAATTGGCCATAAAAGAAGTATTAAAGAGTTACAATAGCTTTTATAGGCCACAAAAAAAGAAGCTAAGAGCTATGAGAATTATGAGCTGTGTACACCATAAAGGCTAGATTTGGGAGTAGCATGAGCCATGTTAACATTTGTAGGCCGAAGAGGCTTGAGTTTGGAGCTACATGAGTTATGACAATCTTCTTAGCCATAAATACTGGAGTTGAGAGCTGCAAGAGCTATGATAACGTCCGTAGGCTGCAGAGACCAGTGTTGGGAGCTACATGAGCTTTAATAATGTTGGTATGCCATGGAATCCAAATTTAAGAGCTGCATGAAATGTGATAATATTTGTACACTACAGTTGCTAGAGTTGGGAGCTGGGTGACCTATGGACCACATAGGCCATAATTATGGGCTATAATGAGAGAGCTTTAGAAATTAAAAAAAAGCCTTTATTATCTGGAATATGACTGTTGAAAGCAAATTTTGTGAAGTGCATTATTCCTTTATTTTCAGAAGGCATCAATGTACAATATTTAGGTTTTGTTTTTACACCACTTTTGAGGTGCATGGTTACGTCACCTTTAGATTGTGTTGAGGCACTATATATGGTGTGTGTTCTTACATCATAGTGAGAGAAATCTATGCATGGTTACACCGTCTTCAGAATGAATCATCCTTTTCATCAGAATTTGAGTTTTATATGATTTTTTATAGAAGTTTTTGCTCAAAATATTTCCTCAAATTTTGTGATACACTTTATGATCGATGTTAGATGATGANTGGATTGCATTGAGGCACTATATATGGGGTGTGTTTTTACATCACAGTGAGAGAAATCTATGCATGGTTACATCGTCTTTAGAATGAATCATCCTTTTCTTCAGAATTAGAGTTTTATATGATTTTTGGTAGAACTTTTTTGCTCAAAATATTTCCTCAAATTTCGTTCTACAATTTATGATCGATGTTNGATTATTTAGTATCTTAGTGTTGCGTAAAATTCCAACATACACTCAAGTAATTAAACTGACAGATATGAGACGCCTTGACTTTAAAGTGAAAACCCCTGAATAAGGAAAATATCTTGTGGCTTTTCCTTGTTTAAATAAAATAATATGTAATTATAATTACATACGTCCACTAGATTTTTGAATTAGGGAAGATCGAGTTATAAATTTGATGATCGTACATCTAAAATGGTATTTCAATAAAAATAGCTTAACGGGCCATGAAGGTAGTAGTTCGTTGTGTTGTA
Source organism: Phalaenopsis hybrid cultivar (assembly GCA_002079205.1). NCBI lineage: Eukaryota > Viridiplantae > Streptophyta > Magnoliopsida > Asparagales > Orchidaceae > Phalaenopsis > Phalaenopsis hybrid cultivar. Next base: position 2,480 of record JXCR01144653.1, on the reverse strand, counting down.
AAAGGTGGGTGTAGCGCCACCTTGTCATAGAAGTCATAGTTGAACGTCATGAAAACTGTTGGTCATGTGGATCAGATCGTAAATTGTAGCTTCAGAAGCATTAATTGGCCACAAATAAAGTATTAAAGAGTTACAATAGCTTTTATAGGCCACAAAAGAAGAAGCTAAGAGCTATGTGAATTGTGAGATGTGTACACCATAAAGGCTAGATTTGGGAGTAGCTTGAGCCATGTTAACATTTGTAGGCTGGAGAGGCTTGAGTTGGGAGCTACATGAGTTATGGCATTCTTCTTAACCATAAATACTGGAGTTGAGAGTTGCAAGAGCTATGAACATCCGTAGGCTGCAAAGACCAGAGTTGGGAGCTACATGAGCTTTAATAATGTTGGTATGCCGTGGAATCAAAATTTAAGAGCTGCATGAAATGTGATAATATTTGTACACTACAGTTGCTAGAGTTGGGAGTTGGGTGACCTATGGACCACATAGGCCCTAGTTATGCGCTATAATGAGAGAACTTTAGAAATCAACAAAAAGCCTTTATTATCTGGAATATGACTATTGAAAGCAATTATTGTGAAGTGCATTATTACTTTATTTTCAGGAGGCATCAATGTACAATATTTAGGTTTTGTTTTTACACCACTTTTGAGGTGCATGGTTACGTCACCTTTGGATTGTGTTGAGGCACTATATATGGGGTGTGTTTTTACATCACGGTGAGAGAAATCTATGCTTGGTTACACCGTCTTTAGAATGAATCATCCTTTTCTTCAGAATTAGAGTTTTATATGATTTTTGATAGAACTTTTTGCTCAAAATATTTCCTCAAATTTCGTTCTACACTTGATGATCGATGTTAGAAGATGAAGATTTTTTTATGATATAATAGTTGCAATTATAATTTTGGTCATTGCTGATTTCATCATCCAAAATTTAAAAATTTTGATATTATATATATATATATATTAGAAGAAGGAGCTGCTAGTAGCTCCCTACATGTTGGATTAAAACTAAAGTTACATGGTCCAAAGTAGACAGGAGACGTGTTGACTCAACATATGAATCAACACACCTCCTAAAATCTACTAGCAATACAAAGGAAACTAAATAGAAAGTACACTAGGACAGGACAAAACAAAAGCAATAAAACCCATAAAGCACTATGGTTAAAGCCAAAGGAAGTTGGAAAATAGGGATTCTTCAGTTGAAGATTACTGTCTCCAATGATCTTAATTTGCAATTTTAAAATGTGGGGCATCTAGCTTATCTCCCTGCAACAGGAACTGAAGAGCTGGGCGAGGATTGGCAACAACTGATGAGTCCAGNAGGACAGGACAAAACAAAAGCAATAAAACCCATAAAGCACTATGGTTAAAGCCAAAGGAAGTTGGAAAATAGAGATTCTTCAGTTGAAGATTACTGTCTCCAATGATCTTAATTTGCAATTTTAAAATGTGGGACATCTAGCTTATCTCCCTACAACAGGAACTGAAGAGCTGGGCGAGGATTGGCAGCAACTGATGAGTCCTTTGAGTTTTGAACTTCTTTGGCAAGCCAATTGGCAGGTTGGTTCCCTTCCCTGTAAATGAAAGTATACTTGATGTGAAGTTATANCATAGCTCCAATTCATTAAATGTAGCCAAGTACAAAGAGAAGGAAGGTGACAGGAGAGGGCCTTTATAAAGGTAAGCACCTCTCTAACCTATTACATATACTTTCTAAGATAAGGGATAGGCAAACGATCACTAAATAAAAGGAAGTCCAGTGGGGGGGAATTCTTCTACTAACTAGTGGAACTTCTGTAAAAAGTCCCCTCCTAGCTAGCCAGTTGGCTGGTCTGTTTCCTTCTCTGTGAATATGAGAAAACTTTAGAGAGCAAACTTTAAGCAGTTGATGAATACCAGACATCCAGCAGATTAAATTCCATGGAGTTTTTGAGATCCCATGGAGGATGTTAATAAGTTGCAAGGAGTCAGATTCAACCCATAACTGATCAAGCAAGCAAGATCTGGCTAAGTTGAGGGCCCAGAAAACTGCTTGACATTCTGCCTCAAGTGAGTCAACAGCCTTGATTGGAGATTGGAAATATAAGATGCATTTCCCCTCATGGTTCCTAAAGACCCCACCAATGCCTGCAGACTGGGATATATGGCTGCCATCTATGTTAATTTTGATCCAACCCAAGCTTTGGGAGAGTCCAGCAGATAGTCACAACTTTGGAAGTTTGAGGCTTGAGAAAAGCTGGTATTTATGGCTGCCATCTATGTTAATTTTGATCCAACCAAGCTTTGGGAGAGTCCAGCAGATAGTGTTTGAGGTTTGAGAACAGGAACAATCTCCAACACAGTCTTATACTTTTTAAAGTTGATCAGTTTTTGAATATAAGCAATACAATTTAGACCCACCCTCTTAGGGTCAATAAGGGAGCTATCATGCTTTTCCTGGTTCCTTGCCATCCACACAAACCATGCCACAAT
>JXCR01144652.1:170962-185469 GCA_002079205.1 Phalaenopsis hybrid cultivar | reverse complement strand
CATGGGATGACGATCGACTGTAGTTTGTGTGTTGGTTGAGGTTGCAACAATGCATATTTTTTGCATTGCTTGCATCACCTTGAGAGCTCCACGTNGTTTCAAGTCAACACCCAGGGTCAACCCTAAAGCCAAGTAATCCTATAGGGATTCTTCTTGAATTCTCTTATGATGATCTTACCTACTAAATGTTAGATCAATATGTGGAATTTCAAGTTGAGTAGAAAGAAGAGTTTTGAATTTCTAATGGTGGGGGTACTCCGGGGATTCTTCTTGAATTCTCTTATAATGATCTTACCTACTAAATGCTAGAGGTTAAGATATGTGGAATTTCAAGTTGAGTAAAAAGAAGAGTTTTGAATTTCTAATGGTGGGGTACCTCTTCAAATTTTCTAAGACTAGTCAATAGGAAAGTAGACTTGAGTTCCCTCATAATGATCTTACCTACTAAGTGCTAGAGGTTATGACCAATATGTGGCAGTCCTCTTGAGTTCTCTCATAATGATCTCACATACTAAGTGCTAGAGGTTAAGATCAATATGTGGAACTCAAAATTCCCCCACAATGATCTTACCTACTAAATGCTAGAGGTTAAGGTCAATATGTGGAATTTCAAGCTTATAATGATCTTACCTACTAAATGCTAGAGGTTGAGATCAATATGTGGAATTTCAAATTGAGTATCTTACCTACTAAATGTTGAGGTTAAAGATCATTATGTGGAATTTCAAGTTGAGTAAAAAGAAAAGTTTTGAATTTCTAATGGTGGGGGTAGATCCAATATGTGGAATTTCAAGTTGAGTAAAGAAGAAGAGTTTTGAATTTCTAATGGTGGGGGTACCTTTTCTAGTTTTCTAAGACTAGTCAATAGGGATCTTACATACTAAATGCTAGAAGTTAAGATCAATATGTGAAACTTCAAGTTGAGTAAAAACGGCTTTGAATTTCTAATAGTGAGGGTACCTTTTCTAGTTTTCTAAGACTAGTCAATAGGAAAATCTTACCTACTAAATGCTAGAGGTTGAGATCAATATGTGGAATTTCAAGTTGAAAAAAACTTACACTAAATGCTAGAGGTTAAGATCTCAATATGTGGAATTTCAAGTTGAGTTTACCTACTAAATGCTAGAGGTTAAGATCAATATGTGGATTTTCAAGTTGAGTAAAAAAAAAAGTTTTGAGTTTCTAATGCTAGAGGTTAGGACCAATATGTGGACCTTCAAGTTGAGTAAAGAGAAGAGTTTTGAGTTTCTAATGGTGAGGACCAATATGTGGAACTTCAAATTGAGTAAAGAGAAGAATTTTTGAGTTTCTAGTGGTGATGCCCTCTTCTAGTTTTCTAAGACTAGTCAGTAGGAAAGTCCTATGGCTAGACCTAGGCTACGAATTTCTAATAGTGGGGTACCTCTTCTAGTTTTTGAGATAGTCAGTAGGAAAGTCCTATAGCTAGACCTAGGCTACTAAAGAAATTTCTAGACCTCAACCAAAAGTGAGGTCAACAAGTACTATTACCCATCAGAGGAGCCAACTGAGTGCTCCAGCCTAAAGAGGACAAATTTGAGTGGGTGGTTGGTGTTGAGGATGAAGCCTACATGCTGAAATAATGAGAGTAATTGCTAGTTTTTTTTCATAATTTGATACTTGAGATCANTGTAGAAAACCCACATGGATATAACTATCACTTCTTTGCCCGACTTGCTTGATTTTAAAAAATACTAAAAAATCAGTCATGGCTTGTGATTTGATTATAGTTTAGAAGACAAAAGAGATACGAGTACTATTACCCATCAGAGGAGCCAACTGAGTGCTCCAGCCTAAAGAGGACAAATTTGAGTGGGTGGTTGGTGTTGAGGATGAAGCCTACAGGCTGAAATAATGAGAGTAATTGCTAGTTTTTTTTTCATAATTTGATACTTGAGATCGGCTCCTTGGAGGACTCAACTGACATAGTAAACTGAGATTGTTTCCTTAGCACCTCTTGCACTAAAACCAAATTGATGACTTCAGGTCCCACCACTAAGTATAAGGAGAGCTCGTTGTTCGACTTTGGGCTCTGGAAGAGTGGTGACGATGCTGGGGAGTCTTTCAGCTTTCTGAATGATTATTTGCATTCATCTGTCTAAATGAACTTCTTTTCCCGCCTGAAGGCTCCGAAAAGGCGGCACACATATTGCCCGATTTTGAGATGAATCGGCTTAGGCCTACAATCCAGAGATCATTTTTTGAACTTCCTTCGTGTTTCGAGAAGATGTTATCCCAATTAAAGTGTTTCGAAAAAAAAAAAATTTTTNATTGCCCGATTTTGAGATGAATCGGCTTAGGCCTACAATCCAGAGATCATTTTTTGAACTTCCTTCGTGTTTTGAGAAGATGTTATCCCAATTAAAGTGTTTCGAAAAAAAAAATTTAGATCTTTAATATGTTTTTAAGCTATTTTGCTTTTTACCAACACATCATACACTTATATCTTAATATTTTTTTATTTTTCTTTGAAAAGATTACATCCATCATTTGTCGGTATATCGCGCCAATATTTTTTCACCCAAATGTCATTACATTGTAACAATGCACAACCTTGCTTTTGATGAATGATGTCTTCTCTGCATTGGTTGGGTTCATCTTGATTTGGAGATAGCCAGAAAAAAGCTTTAAGGAAGCTTATTAGTAAGTGACTAACCACTGCATCGAAGAGTGCAATGATCATTGGCAGAGGGTAATTGTTTTTCGAGCAAGCGATATTTAGGTTTTTGAAGTCAATGTACATTCACCATTTGCCATTCACTTTCTGGACCATGAGTATGTTTGATACCATCAAAAGTATTGAACTTCTTGAATGTAGTCGGCTTCTAGCAGCTTCTTCACCTCTTTTTGAATTCGCTCAACTATAGTGATGACCCAGGACCTCATTTTCTGCTTTATTAGTCAGGCCACTGAATTTACATTTAAGCAGCGGCACACAACATCGATTGGTATTAATGGAACCTTGAGGGTGGACCAGGCAAAGACATCTCAAATTTTTTGGAGGGTATTGATCAACATATCTTTCGACCGTGCATCAAAGGCTTCACTTATTAGAACAAATTTCTATCAGGCCTGCCTTCGATTGTTGGGATTTCAAGGGTGGTCTTGCTGGTCTCGACACTCCCTTCACACAGAATTTTGAGCTCAAGTGGCTATTACATGATGGTTCTGACTATTAAGAGGTAATAGGTGCAGGGTTGCTTAAAGTTGCCTCAAATAATTACTATTTCCCCATCGTCTGGGAATTTCATAGCCACCTAATAAGTCAAGGAGCAAACTTGAAGTTGTTGAGCATGGCACAGACGAAAAATGGTGTTTAACGTGGAAGACAAGTTCACCACTATGAAATCTTCCATGTTGGTAAATTATATATCATTTTCTACCCAGATGATCATCAGCATGATGATGCTCAATTCTTCTTTCATTTATTGAAAAGTCATAAAGTGAGTTTGTGGCAACAATAAGTTGGTCATTCCTGAAACCCATCTTATAGAACACTAACTTGAATAATCTATTCATAGAGTTATCAGTATCGATAATGATATTCACAATGTGGTAGTTATTGATTATTGTAGTGACGATGATAACATCGTTGTAGGGATTCTCCTTAGAGGGTAGGTCCTCATCAATGAAGATGATGAGGGGTTGCTAGTTGAGCTTGAGTGATGACGATTATGCATAATTATCTTAACTGAAAACACTTTAGGCTAGCTTGACAGGATGAGTATATGCCTCCTCTGAAGATGGCTGAAACAATGTTGACAATGTGGATGACATGAGCTCGGACTGGCTCGATCAAAATTTCTTCCATCGGAGCTTTTCACTATCTCGGTCATCGAAACTTCAATAGTCATCTTGGGAAATTAATGATTGTGCAACAAGCGCTCGTTGTATCAATCTACTTGTTGGTCAAGGTATCGGTCCATGCTCTTTCAATTGTAAATTTTGTCAGTTGTTCAGTTATCCTAGGGCGGGCGAGTACCTATGTATCACTGGTGGTTGGAAGAATGGGAATCATCATTTGATCTCCATATGTCACATTCGGAGGCATTCTTTTGCGGGCGACGAGCGAAGGGCTATGTTGTGGAGCAAACATGGGTGGAGTTATACACTTTTTAATGAAATATGATTTTTGTCCAACTCTAAAAACTCAGCCAGTATCTTCGATCGTTGTATGCCCAATGCATACCAAAAAGTTCATTTCTTCTACCCTTGAGCTAGAATAACATGAGATATTATAGGTTATAGATCTCTCTCTTCTAACATCTCCTTTTAGAATTGAGTGATAAACGAGTGAAAGCTCTCATTCTACTTCTGTCATATCCGTAGAAGGTCCTGCAAATTTTTCTATGGTTTTTGAGCATTGAAAAATTGTGCAACAAACATTTGTTTGAACACACCAAAGGATGTAATCACTCCTAGTAGTAAACCATTGAACTACCCGAGGTTCGGCTCCTTCAGTGTGTTAAAGAAGAGATAATAATTTAGTGTGTTATAGATGTTCAGTAGACACACAATTAACTCAAACGAGGCAATGTGGTAGTCAGATTAGTTTTACCCTTATAGGACTCTAGTGTTGGGATCTTGAACCACACGAATGGCTTAGCCTCGGAGAATTACGGAGAGAATGCATTCTTAGATTGTCAGGTGAGCCGGTGTCGATCAATCAAAGCTGACTAAGCATTGTCAAAATACTGGAAGTTGCCTTATTTTTTCAGAGCCAAGGGGGCTCTTCGACCATTGTGCAATAGCCCTTCCTCTTAGTGAGCTTTCTTCCCAATACCAGTGAATCTTGGATAGCATCCAACATCTGATCATTTAACTCTCGGATTCGCTGGTTCACAAATTCTTTAATGTGCTTCATGTTATCAATGTCTCTGTTATGAGTTTCATTTTTGTGGGTTGGTCATCTTCTTGTTTGTAGTATGATACATGCTCACCTCGCTTTTCAGGATATTGAATCCAAATTTATCCGTGAATCACACCCCAAGGAAAAAAATGTAAGTCAGTGAGAGAGAAGATAGAGAAAGAGAGACATAGAGAAGAGTGAATATTAATGAGCAGTAAACTTCTTCAATTATATGGATCTTTTTCTTTTTTTGGCTAATGATTTGTGTCCTTTATTCATGAAATGACCACCTAATTATAGTGGAGTGAGCACAATATGATGAAATTATATTTTACCCTTTCTTTAATGTGGTTGTACGTGGTGTTTTTGGTATTTTTAAATATATAAGTCTATTGCTCAACTGCAATCTAACCCGATCAATTAAGCTCGTTTGACTTAAGTCAGTAGAATTGGTTTGGTCAGCTAGGCTTGCTCTGCATGTTGGTCAAAATTGGTTGGCTTTGGGTCGACATAATTGGCTTGGTAATCTGATCTAGTTTAGTTGTCGATCCTTTATAATGGATGGGGAGCTTCTGCACACCCTCGGTGTGATTTGGAGATGCTTATGAACTTGTTCTTCTCTCGAATCAATTTCATCGTGGTGGTTTGCTTGGATTTCTTTTTGTCTTGTTCTCGAATGAGTGGTTCATACTTGGATCATTCAATTGTTTTTCATCACTTGATTAACTTTGACCTTGTTGGTTTTCGCTTGGACGAGTTTGGCTTGGACGGTTTTAGCCTTGTTGGCTCGGACTTCAACGATTGTACTCGATCGGATAATTTTGTCTCATGTCTTCTGTTAGTGCGCCCTCATTCATCATACTCTTCTTCTCCTGGAGATTTTTAAATCACGTAGGATCAGCTCTAGCACATTTTCCATGTACAAATTTTAATTAAAATACGTTGATACATCTCCAATAAATCTACATCATACGACATGAATCTTAAGGCATGACATAGATCTCGAGGTGGCTTTTTAAGCAAAAAATATTCAAATATCTATAAAAACTCATCTAGAGCTCCGATTTCAGCAAACTTACAGTGAAATTGACTGGCACGATAAGACGAAACCAATGTTATCAAAACCATTCCAAATCGAGTCAAATCAAGCTCAGATCAAGTCATTAAATCACTCTTAAAAGTTTTCTTCGCATATTTAAAAGATTAAATGAATGTTGAATCTAGCAAACCTATAGTAAAATCGAGCGTCTCGACAAGATGAATCTAATGAGCCCAAGATTGCTTAATTCTGACATTGTTAAGGCAGTTAATTGTTCATCAAATGTCGTATGATCGAAGGAAGCTCTTTGAACCTTCCGATCAAAGTGGTTCATACTCCTGCATTAATTGCACTAAGTACACTATAACTTAAACATTTTGAGAAGAAGCTGAATTAGAGCACCACCCATGTCATCCTCGACTGTCGTNGCCCAAGATTGCTTAATTCTGACATTGTTAAGGCAGTTAATTGTTCATCAAATGTCGTATGATCGAAGGAAGTTCTTTGAACCTTCCGATCAAAGTGGTTCACACTCCTGCATTAATTGCACTAAGAACACTATAACTTAAACATTTTGAGAAGAAGCTGAATTAGAGCACCACCCATGTCATCCTCGACTGTCGTCGGCCGACGTTGAACATCGCCGGCCTCCTTCAAACGTCGTCGATCATTACCAACAGCCTTCGATCGATGTCGACCACTGTTAACTGCTGTCGACAATCACCGACCGCATTTGAACACTATTATCATGTCAACCACCACAGACCGTCGTCGAACACCGCTGACCGTCATCGATCACCACGGATTGAAGGCCACAAATCGCTATTGATTCCCACCTATTGCTAACAACAAACTCATGAACATGTCGGCATTGAAACTTTGGGAAACCTAGTAACTATTTCCTATTTGTGAGCGAGAGACTGCACATGTAATATCTAATTCATAGTGGATTTTTTTAGCTGGGTTAAACTCCATGATTTTTTTCTTTTTCTGAGTTTTTCACGTAAAAACTTCTTGTGTCATTAATAACATTTTCTCTCTTCACAGTGCGTATTGAATCCTCTTATCACATTAAGACGATAATCTGCTATNTAGCTGGGTTAAACTCCATGATTTTTTTCTTTTTCTGAGTTTTTCACGTAAAAACTTCTTGTGTCATTAATAGCATTTTCTTTCTTCACAGTGCGTATTGAATCCTCTTATCACATTAAGACGATAATCTGCTACTCCATTATCATGAATTTCCTTGCACGCATCATAGTTAATTATAAAAACTATGCTTTGATGTTTTTAGAGAATGGAGAATGTTTTTGAAATCTAAAGCGTTTCATTTTTTTTTTCTCTACATTTTTAATTATTTTTTTGATATTCTCGTTATCAAATAAATTCCTTTTTAATAGTTTATNTAAAAACTATGCTTTGATGTTTTTAGAGAATGGAGAATGTTTTTGAAATCTAAAGCGTTTCATTTTTTTTTTCTCTACATTTTTAATTATTTTTTTGATATTCTCGTTATCAAATAAATTCCTTTTTAATAGTTTATGCATTCAACATGCTGACTAAACCGGGACCCATTATTATAATATTTTTTGGTTCTCTAAATTGATTCGAACATGGAGGCCACTATGTTGCACAAGATCTTTGTGCAATGGGAATTGGACGGAATCCAATTCAACTAGAGTAAAACCTTTGTTTTCAGAAATCTATAGTCCATTGAATTTCTTNCAACGGGATTTTAATTCTGATGACCGACAGCTTCTTACGGGCAAACCCCACACCAAAAATAGTGCCGACATTATGTCTCATATAGAAGCTTATTCTAGAATATGTGGTAGATATGAAATTATTGTGTGGTAGGAGTGGTAAGTGTGAAATTATTGTGTGGTAGGTATGAAATTATTTGTAACAATTAGATTGGAATTGTAGTGACACAATCCTAGACATTAATTTAGGAGGTGTCACTAGTATAAATAGGGGTGGAGTCTTTGAGTTTGTATCAAGCTAAGTAAATGTGATAAATAAAAGTGAAGCTTCTTCCATAAATTTTTAGTCTTTCCCATATCCTAAAAGGTTCTCCATTCCAACAAAGTGGTATCAGAGTCTAAAGGTTCCTATATAGAGCAATGACAAACAATGGCATGGTTTCCTTCCAAGTTCCGATGCTTAAGGAATGTATCTACGATAATTGGAGTATCAAGATGAAAGCACTCCTTGGAGCGCATGACATTTGGGAGGTTGTGGAAAAATACTACGATGAGCCAAGCGACGAGTCCGCTCTATCCACAACACAAAAGGATAGCTTAAGAGACTTGTGAAAGAGAGACAAGAAGGCTCTCTTGCTCATCTATCAAGCTTCAGATGAAGATGGGTTTGAAAAGATCTCAAGTGCTACTTCGGCCAAGCTAGCATGGAAGAAGCTTGAGGTCTTCTATAAGGGAGAAGAGAAGATTAAAATGTACGACTTCAAACTTTAAGAAGCCAATTTGATGTTTTGCATATAAAAGAAGACGAGTTGATCTCCGATTACTTTTCTAGAGTCATTACCATTTCCAATCAACTAAAAAAATGGTGAGAAGTTAGAAGATGTGGCTATCATGGAAAAATTTTTTCGATCGTTAGATTCAAAATTTGATAGTATCACAACTATTATCGAAGAGGCAAATGATTTACAAGCCATGATGATAGAACAACTTTTGGGTTCATTGCAAGCCCATAAAGAAAAGAAGAAGATGAATGAAGAGATTATCGAACAATTTCTCAAGACGAATCTCCAACCAACTCAGAAAGATGAAAGCTTCAACAATAGTAGAAGTCAACATGAAAAAGGTAGTGGACAAGGATGAGGTCATGCTAGCAAGCATGGAGTACCAATAATAATTATGAGAAAGGAGAAAGATCTACAAGAGGATGTAGTCGAGGGCGCTCAAACTCGAGATATGATAAATCTCAAATTAAGTGTTATAATTGTAACAAGTTTGGGCATTATGCAAAAGAATGTAGAGCACCTACGTACAAAGTTAATGAAAGAGTCAAAGAAGAAAAAAGAGAAGAAGATGACACTTTACTTCCAGCATACACGGACAATGAAAGAAGTGAAGATAGTAGTTGGTACATGGACATCGGTGCAAGCAACCGTATGTGTGAGAGACGATGCATGTTTGTAGAGCTTGACGAATCAATAAGCGACAAAGTGTCTTTTGGAGATGAGTCCAAGATAGATGTAAAAGGCAAATGTAACATTCTCATCCGTCAAAAAAAGGGGAAGCATCAATTTATTTCTAATGTTTACTTTATGCTGAATATGAAGAACAACATCTTGAGTTTAGGGCAACTCTTGGAGAAAGAATATGATATTCACTTGAAAGAAAATACTTTTTTCTTAAAAGACAATATTTATAACTTGATTGCTAAGGTGCCAATGTCTAAAAATAGAATATTCTCACTCAACATTCAAAACGATATTTCCAAATGCCTGAAGAGCTATTATAAAGATGATTCTTGGCTCTGACATCTTTGATTTGGGCATCTCAACTACGGAGGACTTGAATTGCTTTCAAAGAAAGAGATGGAGAGAGAATTACCTTGCATCAACCACCCCGATCAATTATGTGAAGGGTGTTTACCCGGAAAGCACTTTTGGAAAAGCTTTCCAAGGGAGTCAACTTCAAGAGCCCAAAAGCCTCTTGAGCTCATACATACATATGTCTGTGGTCCAATAAAGCTAAGCTCACTCGGTAAGAGCAACTATTTTCTTCTCTTCATAAATGGTTTTTCACAAAAAACATGTGTGTATTTATTAAAATAAAAATCAGAGGTTTTTGGAATATTCAAGAAGTTTAAGGCAGATGTAGAGAAAGAGAGTGTACTCAAGATCAAAGCTACTGATCGAGGAGAAGAATTCACTTCAAAATAATTTCAAGAATTCTGTGAAGCCAACAGAATACGTCAACTTCTAACTGTTCAATGATCCCCCAAACAAAATGGATTAACAGAAAGGAAGAATTGAACCATCCTCAACATGACAAGGAGCATGTTAAAAAGTAAGAGATTGTCGAAGGAGTTTTGGGTAGAAGCGGTTGCATGTGTTGTTTATTTGGTTAATTGATCACCAACAAAAAGTGAGTTGGGAAAGACACCACAAGAAACATGGAGTGGAAGGAAACTCAACATCTCTCATCTATGAGTTTTTGGATGCATAACTCATGTACACATATCCGACGAGAAAAGAAGTAAGTTGGATGATAAGAGCGAGAAGTTTATTTTCATTGGTTACGACAACAACTCGAAATGCTACAAGCTATACAATCAAAATAAAGGGAAGACAACCATCAGCACAGATGTCATATTCGATGAAGGAGCAGAATGGGACTGGGAACTACATGATGTGGACTACAACTTTTTCCCATACTTTCAAGAAGAAGACACAGAGCCGCTAAGGATCGAGCAAGCAAGAGAAGAGCCTACTTCTCCACAAACAACATTGACTACAAGTACTCAAAGCGACTCATCGTCATCAACTTCACAAGAAAATTCAAGTGAAAGAGTACCACGCTTCAGAAGATTAGAAGATCCTTATGAGGTAACTATGAATCAAGATAATCTTAATCTTTTTTTGTCTCTTTGCCGACTGTGAACCCATGGATTTCCAAGAAGCCATACAAAGCAAGAAGTGGAAAACTGGAATGAATGAAGAAATCAAGGCAATCTAGAAGAACGACACATGGGAGCTAGATTCACTTCCTAAAGGGCATAATACAATTGATGTGAAGTGGGTGTACAAAGCAAAGAAGAATTCCAAAAGAAAAATTGAAAGATACAAGGCAAGATTGATGAAAAACGAATATAGTCAAAGAGAATGCATCAAAAGAAATGAGATACAAGTGGAGTATGTGAAGTCTCAAGATCAAGTTGCAGATATTTTTACCAAGCCACTCAAGAGTGAAAACTTTATTAAAATGAGAAGTTTACTTGGAGTCACAAAATCAAGTTTAAGAGGGTGTCTTAAAATATAAAACTAATTTTAGTTGTTTAAATAAAGCCTAATTATGTCTCATCTAGAAGCTTATTCTAGAATATGTGGTATGTATGAAATTATTGTGTGGCAGGTGTGGTAGGTGTGAAATTATTGTGTGGTAGGTGTGAAATTATTTGTAACCATTAGATTGGAATTGTAGTGGCACAATCCTAACCATTAATTTAGGAGGTGTCACTATTATAAATAGGGGTGAATTCTTTGAGTTTGTATCAAGCCAAGTAAAGGTGATAAATAAAAATGAAGCTTCTTCCATAAATTTTTAGCCTTTGTCAAATCCTAAAAGGTTCTCCATTCCAACATTTATTTTAACAGAAGCAAAAATCCACTTAAATGTGTCAATTTTAAACATTGATTATTCTATTTTATTTTTATTTTTGAGAAACTGTTATGCATATTAGACTTCTGCTATGTTATATCTCTTGCAATGAAATGGGATAAATTGATTTTTTACATAGATATGTTACTTGAAAAATTTATCCCATCAAATCATAAATTTGAGGTAATTCTTAAACCTTGAAATTTTTGAATATTTGAGATTGATATTTTACTAATCCATTTCCTAATGAATTAATTATTTATGCAGATTGTACAAGATGTAGAGATTTCTTTTCAGTTTCTTATCAGGTGTAACAATCACCCTTTTTACATCTTTTACAGCATAAACAATCTGGAATACATACAAAAGCATGTAATAATCACAGAGGCTTATGAGAAATCCATCTGCTAAGCATAGTGAAACACTGCTTGGGCTTGTACTCTGGTGCTGTGTGACCTGCTCCCTGAAATCAATTAAAGAAAATTAGGACAAAATGAACAAGTTGTTGTAACATTGAGTTTCATAAACTGTTTCCAATGCTTCAGAAGCTAAAACAATTACCTTCACAGTTGCAAAAGTTAAATTATAGTTGTAGGACACTGTGTATCTACAAAGTAGAAAGAGAAAACTATCAGATTAATCATTCTATATTCTGAAAATTTGAAGTAGTAATATTATTAAAAGGGTTATATAAATTTCTGTTAGCAGTCAACAACTCACCCTGCAACTTGGCCCCCAACTTTCCATGATCTCCACTCTTCCAAAACTGAGAAGTTTAGGGATCTAATCCACTGCATGGTTCCCACAAATGGAATAACTATATCATGGTCGCCACTGCATGTATCATAAAAATGAATTTACATAATTGTAGGGGCGCAAAAGAGAAGAGTGGAGCTCTGGCAATCCATAGTGTGAGCTGGAGCACTAGCCTACTTACTATAAAGAAAATGTAGTTCAAGAATAAAATGATCCATGATCTAGTGGTTAGAAAAGAAGATTGTCTCTCTAAGATTATGAATCCATAACCATTATTAAAAAAAAATTTTAAAAAATGAAGTCAAATTCAAACAGTTTTTCTATGGGAGCACGTGAAGAAGAAAGATAAACTAAGAGAAAAAATGAGCATATTAGAATTATATGAGATTATTTTCGTAAAAAAAACTACAAATTAAACCCTCACCTGTAAACCAAAGCCCTATAACCCCTCGTTGTAAGATTAATTTGATACTCAATATTGTTGTTCAAATCTACATTGAATTGCAGGTTATTGCACCTCTGCCACTCTACCACAGTTCCCTGTTCCTCAACATGTATTATATATTTCCAAAGAATACAATTAGAGAAAAAAGATTCCCTCACTATATTTTCCTTGCAATAGAACTATCAGACATGTTAAAATACAAAAATGCTTATATATATGCTCAAGCCAATACCTTCTTGACGTTGAGAGCATCTCTAGTGACATTATTGTTTGCCCAATAGTACATAAGATAATAAGCATAAGTCTGTGGCAAAGAGAGAGAGAGAGATATCTAATGTCAAATTGCTGAAGAAGTTTTTGGCAGAAGTGATCGGTGTTCTGAAAGAAAAAGAAAGAAGGAGATTACTCTGCATTTGATATTAGGAACTAGTGAATGTGTCAAATAGTCTGTACGTATTTCTTCCATAGACCTCTTTCGTGTATTAATATCTTTCGATTTAGCCAATGCCACAGCACATAGGGGCTCTAATATTTGTGCAATCATTATTTCAGATAAAAACTGCAAAATTGTTTCACAGTCATTAGCTTCATTCTTAAGAATTTTTAAGAAAAAAATGTTTAAAATTTTATAAAGGAATGAGCTAAGTTCCATGAAACTCACTCACTTGGTCAAATGTTTGCATGTTCTTAACACACAAGGAACTCGATTTATCCTCTTCGTTACAGTTTCTATCTATTGACTAAAATATATGATGAAAATTTCTTAATAAGAACTCACAAAAAAAGCACGAAAAAAAGAACAAAATCCATCACCATGAGAAAGGATTTACATGATAGAGTTCCTCTGATATAATTCCCATTCCATAAGCAAATGGAACTCTAGAACTAAAATCGACAGATGTGCCTGTTACCGGATTACCCATTATATATCCCTACAATCAATCAATTTTTTTAGTAGCAATAATCAACAACAAAGTATAAATAAAAAAAATCTACAAAAGCCGTAGTCCCATTTATATGTACATCTTATTATATGTGCATATACCTGAAAGTTAAGCATGGGATGCTGCCCTGCTTCATTCCCTGCGTTCCATCATCCATTGTATGAGAATTCATTAGCAGAATAAAAAAGAATTTAGCCTATTGCATTAATTAACAAATAGGCATTGAATTACTTATATATTAATTTATCTCTTAACGACATCGTTAGTTTTCGTAGGAATTTCTACAACAAATTGTTTATTTAATTAGAAAATTAACTCTCTTGATGTAAGATTGCACGAGAGGATACCTTGTAATACATTATAGGCAATGACTGGGACAACTTTCCCAGCATAAGAATCTCCAGAAATGTATAAAGGATTAGATATGAAGTGGGGGTGCTCCATGAACCACTGCAAAATAATATAATAATTGCGTTTAAACAGCCCAAAACATTAAAATGTTAGGAAGAAATATTACTTCCGGCGTCAAAATGTGGAATTACCTGACTTCGCCAATTTGCCTGGACCCCACTAACCCAAAAAGGGTTAAAAGCAGAATTTGAGCCCAAAATAGTGACCCAACCCAAAATGATTATTATGGCAAAGATTTATCATTTAACACACGTTTTTCTGCGACCCATTTTGAGCTGAAGTTTTGACTAAATTGTTTCTTCTCCATCTCCCGTTTCACACCACCAGCTACCTAAGTGACCTACTAGGGTTGTAAGACTTCAAGATTTTAGTGTTGACAATCTTTTGAACAATAACTTCATAATCCGAGGAATTCGTTCTTTTAGGGTCTTTTCCCCAATCGAGCTCCGGGGGTTTTCAAAACCAATCAAAATTTGAGGTATTAAAATATAGAAGTTTTGAGGTGTGAGAATTCTATATTGCTAATAAATGTTGTTAATTTATTTACTTTGAAAAAAATTTATGTAATATGCTATGTTTTTTCGAAAATAGATGCTTTTGATATTTAAGTGGCAGTTGCTAAGAATAATGTATGTATGTATATATATATATATATATATATATATATATATATATATATATATATATATATATA